>PVKU01005634.1:0-119300 GCA_004027475.1 Anoura caudifer | reverse complement strand
TACTGTCTCCAACTGAGAGAGTTTGGGTGAACCAAAATCAAAAATAAAATGACCGAAGGCCAGAGAATATGAATATGTGATGTAGGGAGTGGGCCTGCGGCAAAGTACAGGTTGAGAAGAAATGAGTTGAGAAAGAGGCAGCTAGAGGGTGAGAAAGCCAACAGAAACCAAAAGAAAAATTAAGTTAACTTTAGGAATCAAGGAGATTGGAAAAGGTGATGAAACCTGGAGTCAGGGAAAGGTTATGAAGAAAATCAGCATATTCTGGTTATGGAATCCAAGTGAATAAGCAATAAACTCACATTTCAAGTGACTTACTTAGAGAGAGAAAATTTATCTTATGGGGTAAGTTGTTCTAGGAGCTCTGATGGAAAACTCAAAGCAATTTTAAGGATTGGAATTCAAAAAAGTATAACTTCTAAAATTGATATTTTTAGATTTGAAAAATTGGCAGACCTGGGATTGACCTGGGTGCCTGTAATTTGCTGTTCTGCATTCAGCTTAGAGTCCTAACACTTTGAAGCCAATAATAAGATAGATATTTTTTCTAAACAGATGACACTGTGTTTTGGATAATGTATTTTATTGGAGGGGGTAGGAGAAGACACACTTTACCTCACCTTACTTGGAGAAGTCACCTGGCCCACTTCATCATCATGCCAAATTTTGACAGGTGCTAGCTAAGAAGGGCTTCCTTCTCAAGACTTCCCCACCTGGCTTCATTCAAATTTTAGTGACAACACATTAACACTGCCTGGGAAACACTGATCTGTTAGTATTTGATTGGCAGCTCTGATTGGAATACAAAGTGTTCCTTTCTTCCATGGGAGAATAAAATTAAAAATAAAATTCAGTCTCGCATTTTGGTCTCTTTTTGAAAAAGTTCAGTATACCTTGGGAGAACAAAAATTTTGTTACATAGAGCCTGTCACAATTTGTTAAATACCCAAGTTGGAAAGTAGTTGTTTGCAAACAGCAGTTACTTGGTATTTTTGCCAATTTGATTATAGGAAGAAAATTGGAGAAACATTGGTTTGTGACTACATTATGTGAAACACAAAACAAAACTAGATTATGAAACTAAGTCTTTAGAAGGCCCACTCTTTTGAGAAAAGAAACACCTTAATTAATACTTGTGAATCTTTTCTGTGTTTATTTGGAGTTCAACTTTGAGGCATAATTTAAAAAGAATAATTTTAAGATATATGATAGAGTGGAATTTTGGATAATTATGAGTATGGGGCTGAATCATTGCTGTTTAGCAGTTAATTTGCAGAGGAATTGTTCTTCCCTGATTTATTTTCAGGGATTGCATCTTGATTTGCTCTTATTTGTTGACTTTCCTTCTAATATCATCAACCTCGATAGTGATCTGCTTAGTTGTTTTATCCTAGCTAGATCCAAATTCTTTTGTCATGATTTCTAACTGATTAAAGAGCTACAAACACCATAATAATGAAGCCACTAGGTAGGGTCCAACATCACCCTTTTGAAAATTTAATTGCAGTGTAATAAAAATCCTATGGAAGAATAGTTTCATTTATATTTTAATCTGGCTGACATTTTTAGCTTTATTATAAGCATTATTAACTGAAATGAGGGAAAGCCTTGTATATTTTTATAATATTTTCAGCAGACAACAGATTAATGATCAGGATATAAATTTAGAGGTAATCCTTAACCCCAAAGTCAGTCATTTAAAAAATCTTGTAAAATTTGCAATTATATAAAGTTACAATAATGGTCCATGGAGGGATGAGAGACAGAGAGAGATAGCCATGCAGTTCTTTTTGGAGAAATATAAACCAAGAGGGCAGAGAAACAAGTGTAAGCTACAGTGACCTCCTCCCAGGACAAAACTGGAATTACAACTAAAAGAAAAAATCATCTTGAATAACCAACTGAACATTAGCTGAGAGAAGCCTTATAACCAAGGACGGATGAAAGAAGCCAGATCAGAACAACGAAACTGATAGGGAGTGTGGAGGAGGTGCAAGAGGCTGGCTGGGCTCCCATGGGGATGGCTGAAGTTACAGAGGGATGCATCAGTGCCTGGGGGGTTCCCCCAGAGAAGTGTGAGATCTAAACCACAATCTGGGCATCCCAGCCTATAGCACCAGGAAAGGTACTCAAATAACATCTGGCTAAGAAAAGCAGCACTTTCTGTCTTCCAAAGAAGATAGCTAAAGACATAGAAAGCCTCTTAAAGGGCCAATGCACAAAATCTCCCTTGCCCTGGAAGAAGGAGGGCAAAGTGAACTAGATATGTATGAGTAGAGTCTGGGGATGGTGGCTCTGGGGAGAGAACTGAAGGAACAACCACAAGGATTCCTATGCTGAGACATTCCCCATAATCTTTCTGGGGCAGAACACTCTTTCTCTAAATGGCATCAGCTGGGGGAAGTAATAGCCCCCCCCCCCCCCCCGCAACAGGAATCACTCTTTACATAACCTGTGGAGCTTAGGCCAGCCTGCTCAGTACAGCTGGAGTTTATCTCATTGATTAAGTTTAACAACTAAGGCAATTCTCTGTGAGCACTGAGATTTTAGCTCACCCTCCACCAGGCCTGATGCTGATAAAAACTGGCCTTGGTGTGAAGCTTGGTTCTTTCTGTGCACACCAAGACCAAGTGAAAGGAGATACAAGCTATGGAGTGCTGATAGCTCCAAACAGGTTGTCCAGGGCCAGTCACAGGCAGCAACTGACACTGGGCTGCACCAGTGTGTTTGCATATCTACCCAATGCATTGAAACAAATACAATGGGGCAGCCCAAAAGGGAAAACAAAGAAACAGTCCCTGAAGGAAAGAACAAGAGAATTCTTTGGAAGAAGAACTAGTTGAAATGGAGGCAAGCAATTTGGCAGATAAAGAGTTTAGAGTAATGATTATAAGGATAGTCAGTAGCATGAAAAAAGACATAGAAACAATTAAAAAGGACTAGTCAGAAACAAAGAATGCAATATCTGAAATAAATAATACACTGGAAAGAATAAACAACAAGTTAGATGAAGCAGAAGATTGAATCAGTGATTTGGAAGACAAGGTAGAAATAAATACCCAAGTGAAGCAACAAAAAGAAAAAAAGAATTTAAAAAAATAAGGAAAGCTTCAGAAACCTTTGGGACAATATGAAGCTTAACGACATCCACATCATGGAAATACCAGAAGGAGTAGAGAGTAAGCAAGGTATTGGGAACCTATTTGAAAACATCCCTAGTCTGGTGAAGGAAAAAGACAAGGCCAGGAAGTACAGAGAGTCCCAAACAAGTTGGACCCAACAATGCCTTTACCAAGCCACATTCTAATTAAAATGGCAAAGCTTAAAGAAAAAGAGAAAATCCTAAAGCTGCAAGAGAAAAGCAGGGAGTTACCTACAAGAGACCTACAATTAGACTGTCATCTGATGTCTAAACAGAATCATTCCAGGCCATGAAATGAAGGGATTGTCATGAAATATTAAAGGTGATGAAAAGTTAGAAACTACAACCAAAGCTACATTACCCAGCAAGGCTATCATTTAAAATTGAGCGAGAAATAAAGAGCTTCCCAGAAAAGAAAAAGTTAAAGGTGTTTGTTAACACCAAACCAGTGAATGCTATAACCAATGTTAAAGGGCTTGCTTTACAAAGAAGAAGAAGGAGAAGAAAAGAGGAAAATAGTTTAAAACTAAAATGACAATCAATATATATCTATCCATAATCACCTTAAATGTAAATGGCTTAAATGCTCTAATCAAAGGTCATAGGGTAGCTTAATGGATAAGAAAACAAGACCCATATATACTGTCTCCAAGAGACCGCACTCACCGACATGGGCAACAGAGTGGTGACTGCAGGGGTGGAATATAAGGAGGGTAAAGGTAATGGAAAAATACAATATTTTTTTTTCAAAATGAAGACTAGAGAAATATATTGTTTTATGTTTTATGTGCTAATCAGGTAGCAGCTGTTTAGTTTTTAAGACTGGCACTAAGTCTGAACCATCTATGGTAATAGAGAAGAATTTTAAAATTAAAAAGAAATTATGTTATATTAAGACTACATCATTCTTTGAATAAATAATTTTGTAGTTATAAAAGAAAATGAATTATTTAAAATTTTTATATTTTCAGAATATATCTCTTTTTGGTTACTTTCAATGTAAATGTGAGTATACTTGATATCATAATAATTCACAAAACTTTAAACAGACTAATAAATTCTTGTTGGAAAGGTCTAAGTCAAGAAGAGGGGGAAAAGTACCATATGATCTCACTTATAAGTGGAATTTAATCAACAAAACAAACAAGCAAACAAAATATAACCAGAGACATTGAAATAAAGAACACACTGACAGCAACAAGAGGGGAGGTGGGAAAGGGATAATAGGGTAAAACAGGTGAAGGTCCTTCAAGGACCATGTATAAAGGACACATGGACAAAGCCAAAGGGGGGTAGGTTCGAGGGTGGGAGGTGGGCATGGGTGGGGCGGGGGGGCATGGAGGGGTGAAGATGGAGACAATTGTACTTGAACAACAGTAAAAAAAAAGAGAAAAGAGATACAGAGTTTTGAAGCTTCCCTCCTTTTTTGCCTTCTCACTCTTCTCTGCTCTGTCTTCATTCCAATTTTGAGATCCTCAGACTGATACAAAACAGCAGCCATTAATGCCTTTCTTTATTGTTATTATCACTGATACATTAAATCATTTTGATTATTGGGGGTTTAAATAAAACAGTTTTTGTTTTTTCTCTTGCCCTTTAGAACAGTCCAGTGCAGATTCCATAGTTTTCTGATCAGCTTTGGCTATCAAGATGAGTTCCACATCATTAGGACATAGCAATCATATCTTATTCAAAGCTCTACCGCTTACATCCCATTTTGGGTGAGAGCTGTTATTTGGCCAACTGAAGGGGCTGTGGTCAGAGATGGTGTGAGAGTGAGGGAGAGGTTTCCAGGGTTGGTGTTCTCTTTTGGGACATATATTTCCCTCTCTCTACAGCTGGTTGGGGTCAGAGAGGAGCAGTAGGTGAGATACATTCATCTTACCTACCTAGAGGTTTGTACTTGTGGGGTATATCTTTCACCTCATCCCGATTCAGTCTGGTTCCATCCACTGGTGACCATGCTGACAGGTAGTTTCCAAATCAGTACGTGTGATTTCTTTGGGTTCAGCTTCAACCCCACAACTTCTTTGATGAGAAACCCTTGAGAAAACAAGAGAAGTTTCACCCCAAATATACCTGGGTAAAGCTTTGAGCTGTAAGACTCTTTACCTCTCTCAACCTCAGTTCAATTCTTTTAATAATCCATCTAGCTGTGGTTTTATTTTATCATCTGTAACTTTTTTCTACATAACCTCAAGGCCATATTGCCAAATTCTGGGGCATTGGGAAATATCTTTTTGTAACATGAACTCAATTAGATACTTTTTTTAAAGAGTAAATGAAAATGCCTTATCCATCACACACCCGTTTTAAAAAATAAGGAAAGTTTATGCTTTGATGAGGGAGATGCTATAGACCAGATATTTTGCTGATTAGAACATTATATTATCATTTTGGCAATAATATGGTATAGCATCCTGAAGTATTTTTATTTCATAATTTTTCTCCTAAGGAAGTACAAGATAGAAGTTGCTGATAATAGTAATCATGGTGGACCATGTGAAGTTTTGGAATACACTCCAGTGTGTGGACAGCCGGTGGGATTTGGAGATCAGGTAGTGAGTCTGTCACAGAGAAGAGTTGACTGATGATAAGTTCATGTTAAGGAGAGAACTTGAGGAAGCTCACATAATGTCACTGGTCGCAATAATAATTAAACATAGGATTGTCATCTGTTGGTGTTGTTTATTAGCATTCTTATTTAGTCAGCTTGGTCAATGTACATCCGATACATCTTCATTGAGTAACATTACTATCCTCATTCTATTCTTAAATGTCATCAATCCCAGAATTCCTTAATCCTATCTTTAATGCTGGAAATGCTAATACCTCAAAAATTATAGAATTATTGCAGCATTTACTGAAAGTAGTTTTGGTCTCCTTGAAGAAACCGTTTATATAAATTAAAATATTTTCTTTATAAGATCTAACTACTCATGCTGTATTCTTATCCAAAAAGGACATATTTTGACTGGCAAATGTTATCTGTAGTTTTATGTTTTTATCATTGTACTCTTTGGTGTTTTCCTGGACATTTCATGTCTATGCCGAGATTACCACTTACTTATTGACTTTTTTAGAAGTCACAGTGGAAGGCTGACTGAAAGCACTTGCCCTAGCTGTTTGAAATCTCAAGATATAAACATATTTCTAAAATCTATGAAGCAAGGCTGCAATAATTTTTATATATTTCTTCTTTATTTTTTTCTACCATTCTATTCCATCGATCACTGTTATTTTTAGATTGTTTAAACCAGGTGGAATATTAGCAATTTACTATAATTAGAAGCGTTGCTACTAACTTGGCTTTTAGTTAAAAATTAATGACTTACATAATTACTAATATAGAGCAAAAATCATATGGGTTTGAAAACTTCACTGCCTAACATTTTTATGTTCTTTCATCTGAAAAAGAAGTTCAGCCGTGCCTTTAAAAAGTGAGGCAAATGCAGCACAGGGTGGAAGTGTTGCTGCTGGTTTGTAAGTACAGATTAACCTGCCTTTCTGCCTCTCTGCAGCTCTCTATTTTGGCTTAGATTTCAGGTGACAATGCGTCTGTTGTTCCAGCTTTCTCAGATTATAAAGTGATCATGTCTGTTGACACAATTACGGGTGAAGCTGTTCAAGACTGGAGAGTGACTGAAGAGAATTTCAGAGAGAAAATATAACATATCCAGTTGCAAATGGAGGCATATGTCATTTTTCAGAAGCATCAGGCTCACTGCTGTTAAACTGAGACTGCCAAACAGGAAAAAAAAAAATAAAATAAAACATTTCAGTTCCAATTTAGAATCATGGTTTACACCCGTACCATGTCGGACCTTGGAAGTTCCAATTTACCCTCAAATATTCCTGTACAGTTGGGAGAATTCACCAGATCAATTGAGCATCTTTTTAGTTCTGATTCTAAACACATTTTCTCCCACTCTTGTCTCATTATAAGTTGTTAAGCCATTTAAATGGCATTTTAGAGGGAACGGAAATGGCATTGAGGATCAACAAGACAATTTGATTCATTTAAGAATTATCCAGCATGACAGTAATTGAGACGGGGTTTCCGTCTTGTTCAAGTTCAAACTCTTCAACTGGTGTTGAAATTACTAGTAGCTGACACTTCCTTCAAGGTCAGTGATCGGTGCTGGACTCACTTTGCCTGTCCAGCTATCTGCAGCCTGTCCTTGTGCACGTTACTCATGGCACTTACACACCATGGTTTGCTCTGGCCAATGCACGTACGGGTGTCTTCCATCAGCACCAGTCCCTCTTCACTGAGGCGGCAACAGGGTATCTGAGCCTGGGTTCGCCCGCCACATGGGAATATTGGATTTTTGATACATTTACTGTCCTGGTGGCACCAGATCGTGAACATAGCCCAATCTCACCCTAATACAGCTGTCTTCGCTCTGTCTTGAGACTTCAGAGGTTTCTTCTTTAAAATGTCCTAATGAGGAAGAAATTACCAGTGAGGACTGCTGAGGTCCACTGTGCTTGCCAGTCTGTCAGGAAACTGCTCCAGAAAATCCCTGATCCCTTTAGGGAGCAGCCACCCAGCAGGTGGCTCATTTATCAGCACTCGAGTTTGTCTTTTTCTTTATCTTTCTTCCTTATGCTGTCCTCTAACCCCGCTCTTCAAAAATACATCTGGTTATATCCACATTTTTTCATGTATCTTTATGGATTTTAAATAAACTAAAGATGCCAGTGAAGAAGGCTTGACATTTATACTTGATTAGAACAAAAAAACTAAGGATAGTACAATGGAACTAACATCCTCTTTAGAGGCAAAATACATTTTTGGAAAAAAACCCATTGTATTTAGAGTCCTTTCTTTGTATCTTTTTAAAATAGTCCCAACTATGATTGATGTTTGCAAGACTGGAAGTTTGCTATGAAAATGAGAAAAGGTTTTTAACTACAATTTATAGAAGCATGCACTTTTTAAAAACCAGGACTGCTTCTCCATTGTAGCTCTAGCTGAATTGTCATCCTGGGCCCGTTTTGAAGCTTTACAATAGAGGTGCCTGTCCAAGAACCGTGCAGCAATAGCTTTGTGTTTAGCCACTTGCTTCTCTTTGAGAACTAAAATTATTCAAACATGCATCTGCTCTCATGAGTAATTTTATTTCATTGATACAAAGTGCTTTATGTCTCATTCAAGTAATTGTAACAAAGGGGTATATATTTTCCAACTCCACGTATTTAACCTCCAAATAATTTTTTATTTAGGGAGTTAATTGAAAGAAAGCTCTTTTCTTTCTTTCTTTTCTTTCTTTCTTTCTTTCTTTCTTTCTTTCTTTCTTTCTTTCTTTCTTTCTTTCTCCTTCCTTCCTTCCTTCCTTCCTTCCTTCCTTCCTTCCTTCCTTCCTTCCTTCCTTCCTTCCTTCCTTCCTTCCTTCTCTCTTTCTCTCTTTCTCTCTCTCTCTTTCTCTCTTTCTCTTCCTCCCTTCCTTCTCTTCCTTCTCTTCCTTCTCTCTCTTTTTTATCTTGAATTCAGTTTATTTTCCCATGGGCATTTACATCAGACCCTTTGAGGCATAATCAAATATAAGATGACCTCTCACTGTATTTACCCACATTTCTGTATATGTATAATATTCATAGGCACTATGATGGTTGCCTGTTTTAATGGCATTTTTCTGGTGACTGAAATATATGAATCTGTTCTGTGCACTGTCAGTGGGTATGTGGCTGGCCTACAAACACACTTAAATGGTACACTTCTGCAAAGCATTAATTTCTGAGTGTCAAACAGATATATGTGGGCAGGCAGACATGTCACTGGGGCTGCTATAAAGCTTAATTAATATCCCTGAAGAGCTCTTATTTCTCTGATTTTCTTTCTTTCTTTCTTTCTTTCTTTCTTTCTTTCTTTCTTTCTTTCTTTCTTTCTTTCATTGGCGATGAGAGTATTTTCAATTTCCAACTGGATGTGTTGGTGCTTTATAGCCAGAGCCATTGTACTTTATTTTAGCAATCTGAGATACGACTCTTCTTTAGCATGTCCTTTCATAGCAAATCAACTTCTTTTTCATGGCATTACCAAATTTTAATCTAGTGTTTTAAGTAGAATTAGTTCGGAAAGCATCTACATTCCACCCTTATTTTACTCTGGGGAAATAAAGTATCCGGGCATTTGCAGGTACACAAGTAAACAAACACCAAACATAAAAACAAAATAAAAGCTGAACAGCAGTAACAAAATCCTAGTAGGGTCTTCATTTAATAATCTGATGTTTCAAATATCAGAAATCCTCAGAATAAATTATTTGCCTTCAACATAATGCAATAATCAATTATAATAATAATTAGAAAAATAATTATTATAAACAATAAATTGATAATTGAACAATGATGAGAATATGGAAATAGTAAATGTAGTGAATGCTGATGTTTGTAATAATTGCACATTTCCCATAATTAATCGATATAAACCATCCTCCAGGGTGGTTTATGTGTGGAAGGCTAGGATTCTTGTTCATAGTTATTGCCTGGATTGCATTAAGTAATTGTAGCCAGACCCTGTTATATTCTGTCTAGTTCTTAACCCTGGCTATGAAGATTGTCTGCAGATCTGAGCAATATATCTGAAACTCCTTTCATTATTTGCATACTTTGTTTCTTCATATCTAACTATGGATACCCTGTTTGCAACTTGGCACAGTGTCATGGATTAGGCTATAAATCGTACCTTACCCTGTGCTGTTAACAAAGACCAGATTAAATTTCCCGTTAACCTATTAAGAAGATAAATCGCATCTGTTTTGTTCTATTGGTATTTCTCTTATAAATAATTTTATTTGTGTTCTTTCTGTTTGTTTTGTTTTTAAGTGTTTCCTTGAGTTGTGCCATCATGATGTATTCTAACTGCTCCCACCCCCTCATTTTGAGTTGTTCTTCATTTCCATGAAACTCTTCTAAAAATGACTCATCTATGCCCACAAATATTTTGTCTTGCACTTGTTCGATTATTCCTCAAACAAGAAATAGAGGATTCTTAAAGCATGTCAAATATTAACCATATGATGTTCTTAACGTTTTCAAACAAAGTTATATAATGTAGTGTCTTAGAAAATAAGACATATAACAATAAAGAGAAAAGCTGAAAAAGAAGCAGAAAAGAAGAAAGTAAAAAACTTCTTCTAAAGACTTATAAAGTAATTTTGATTAGCTATATTATCCATTGTTATTTCTTCTTAAAATCAGAAAACTATTTCTTTTTTTCAGTTTTAAATTATTTTATTTGGACAGAAAACTCTTTCTTGCTTAAGTTACACCAATGGGCTTTGTTTATTTTCTTGTTCTTTCCTCACATGCTATTTTTTATTAAATTTATTCTTTGATGATTTCTCCAAAACTTAACTTTATGTTTTGATTTTAAACTATGAAATTTTTGATATTCTTATGTCTGCACTCATACATTTACTGATTGCAAAAAAAGAAACTCTCTATTCTTTCAAACTGAAACCAAAAATTTAAACATTCTTATAAAGCTCTACTTATTTCAACTTATTTTAAATTTTATTTATTTGAGGAAAAATTTGATATATAGTGTGCTTCTAGAAACATAAATGTGATAAATTATTATACATGTGCATGCAGAAGATAGGATTTGAAACTAGAAAAATATCAATAACAAAGTAGTATCATGAGATTTGGAAGCAAGGAGGTAGTGCCTGTTTCACAGCATGTGTGCTTTGGTGAGTAATGGCACTAACTGCCCTGCCACTGGTAATCCAAAATGCATTTGGGATAGATCCAAGATGGCAGAGGAGGAAGTAGAAGAAGCCACACTAACTTCCTCCCAGGACCAATCTGTAATTACAACTAAATTGTAGAGAAATCATCCAGAATAACCAACTGAACACTAGTGGTAGAGAAGCCTCATAACTACAGAAAGAAGAAACCACCTCACCACAACGTGGCTAGTAGGGAGTTCCAAGGATACATGAGAGGGCTGGCTTGGCTCCCATGGGAGGCAGCTGAAGTGGCAGAGGGATATTTCAGTGACCAGGGGATTCCCCCTGAGAAGTGTGGTATCTAAACCCCAAGTTGGACTCCCCAGCCTACAGCACCAGAGCTGGAAAGGAACCCAGATAACATCCAGCTGTGAAAAGCAGCAGGCTCTCTTGTCTGCCAGAGAGAGACAGCTGGTGATTCAGAGAGCCTCTTAAAGGGGCAAAGCACAAAATTTTATTGCAGCCAATTACCCTGGGCACCTGCAAAGGGAGGGCAGAGTGGACTAAAGATGCCTGAGGAGAGTCTGGGTTTGGTGGCTCTGGGGAGAAAACTGAAGAAACAGCCACCGGGATCCCTGTGCTGAATTATTCTCAATACTGCAGGAGCCATTACTTTCAGGCAGAGCACTGTTCTCTGAATGGCATCAGCCTGAGGGGAAGCAATACCTCACCTGCAGGAATTACTCTGCCCCACCATGTGGTGCTTAAACCAGGCTGCTGTTTACAGCTGGAGTATACTTTCAACTGACTGGTTTAATGACTGATTAGTTTAACACCTAAGGCAGAAAATACAAAACAACAAAAATGGGAAGACAAAGAAACAGACACCAAATGAAAGAACAAGTGAATTTTCCAGCAGAACTAGATGAAATGGAGGCAAGCAATTTAGCAGATAAAGAGTTTAGAGTAATGATTATAAGGCTAGTCAGCAGCATGAAAAAAGACATGGAAACCATAAAAAAGTACCAGTCAGAAATAAAGAATGCAATATCTGAGTTAAATAATGCACTGGAAGGAATAAACAGTAGGTTAGATGAAGCAGAGGACAGAATCAGTATTTTTGGGAGACCAGGTAGAAAAAACACCCAGACAGCAGCAGAAGGAAAAATAACTTTACAAATGAGGAGAGCTTAAGAAACATTTTGGATGGCATGAAGTATAACAACATTCACACCATGGGAATACCAGAAGGGGAAGACAGTGAGCAAGGATCAAGAACCTATTTAAAGAAACAATGAACAAACATGTCCTAATATGGTGAAGAAGAAAGACACATAAGTCCAGGAAGCTCAGAGAGTCCCAAACAAGTTGGACCCAAAAATGCCTACAATGAGACACATCATAATTGAAATGAGAAGGCTTAAAGACAAGGATAGAACCCTAAAAGCTGCAAGAGAAAAGCAGGGAGTTACCTGAAAGGCAGCACCAATTAGACTGGCACCTGATTACTAAACAGAAACATTTCAGGCCAGAAGGGAGTGGCATGATCTATTGAAGGTGATGAAAAGCAAGGACCTACAACCAAAGCTATTTTAACCAGCAAGGCTATCATTTAAAATTGAAGGAAATAAGGAACTTCCCAGAGAAGAAAAAGCTAAAGGCGTTTTGTTAACACTGAACCAGTGCTGCAACAAATAGTAAAGGGCTTGCTAATGATAAAATGACATTACATACTCATCTATCAGTAATCACCTTAAAAGTAAAATGGCTTAGAGACTATGACCAAAAGACAGATGGTAGCTGAATGGATAACAAAACAAGACCCATATATATGCTGTCTCCAAAGAGCCATCTCAGATTGAAAGATACACACAGACTAAAAGTAAAGGGTTGGAAAAAGATACTTCATGCAAATGGAAAAGAAAGAAAAAGCTGAGGTAGAAGTACTTATTACAACCTACAAACTAGACTTTAAAACCAAGGCTGTAGTAAGAGTCAAAGAAGGACATTACATAATGATAAAGGGGACAATCCAATAAGAGAATATAACCCTAGTAAACCTTTATACACCAAACATAGGAGCACTAAATATGTAAAGCAAATCTTGATGAATATAAAGGGAGAGATCAACAGAAATACAGTGACATAGTGGATTTTAACACCCCATTGACTTCATTAGATAGATCGTCTAGGTAGAAAATCAATAAGGAGGCAGCAGCCTTGAATGACACACTAGATCAAATGGATTTAATTGATATCTTCAGAGCATGTCATTCCTAAGCTGCAGAATATATGTACTTTTAAAGTGCACATGGAACATTTTTAGACCACGTTAGGACACAAAACAAGTCTCCATAAATTTATGAAAATTGAAATCATATCACACACCTTCTCTGAACTCAGTGCAATGAAACTAGTAATCAATCACAAGACAAACACTGAAAAACATGCAAAGACATGGAAGCTAAATAATGTTATTAAACAAAGAATGGGTTAACAATAAAATTAAGGAAGAAGTGAAAAGATACCTTGAAACAAATAAAAATGAGGACACATAATCTAAAAATCTATGGGACACTGAGAAAGCAATCTTAAGAGGGAAATTCATAGCTTTACATGCCTATCTCAAACATAAAACCAAGAAGAAACGCAAATAAATAATCTTACTTCACACCTAAAGGAACTTGAAAAAGAACAACAGTCAGAAGTGAGTAGAAGAATGTAAATAATGAAGATTGCAGGAGAAATAAATAAAATACAGTTTTAAAAAAACAATACAAAAGATCAATGAATCCAAGAGCTGGATCTTTGAAAAGGTAAGTAAGATTGACAAAAATTTAACCAGACACATCAAGGAAAAAAGAGAAAGAAGCCAAATAAATAAAATCAGAAATGAAAGATAAGAAATAACAACTGACACCAAAAATGCAAAGGATGGGAAGAAAATATTATGAGCTGGACAACCTGGATTTAATGGATAATTTCCTAGAAACATACTTTCTTCCAAATATAAATCAGGAAGAATCAGAGAATCTGCATAGACAGATTACACCTAGTAAAATTGAAACAGTAAACAAAAACCTCTCAATAAACAAGAGCCCTGTACCACAAGTGAATTTTGCCAAACATTCCAAGAAGAAATAATACCTCTCCTCAAGCTCTTTCATAGAATTCAAGATGAGGGGAGGCTTCCAAAGTCATTTTACAAGGCCAGAATCATCCTAATTCCAAAACCAGGTAAAGACACTACAAAGGAAGAAAATTATAGGCCAGTATCCCTGATGAATATAGATGCTAAAATCCTCAATAAAATATTAGCAAATCAAATACAGCAATGCATCAAAAAGATCATACACTATGACCAAGTGGGATTGATTCCGAGATTGCAAAGTTGGTACAACATTTGCAAATCAGTAAATGTATTTCACCACATAAGAACATGAAGGATAAAAACCACATGATCATATCAATAGATGCAGAAAACCTTTTGATAAAACCCAGATTCCATTTATGACGTAGACTCTCAGCAAAGTGGGAATAGAGGGAACATACCTAAACATAACAAGGGCAATATATGAAAAACCCACTGCCAGCATCATACTCAATGGGCAAAAATAGCAAGCATTCCCTTTAAGATCAGGAACAAGACACAGGTGTCCACTTTCACCTCTCTTATTCAACACAGTACTGAAAGTCTTAGCCACAGCAATTAGACATGAAGAAGAAATAATTGGAATCCAAATTGGAAAGGAAGAAATAAAACTGTCTTTGTTTGTAGATGGCATGACACTGTGCATAGAGAACCCCAAAAATTCCACTAAGAAACTATTAGAACTGATAAGTAAATTCAGCAAAGGAGCAGGATACAAAATTAATATCCTGAAATCAGTTGAATTTTTATCTGCCAATAAAGAACTATTAGAAAGTGAAATTAAGAAAACAATCACATTCACAATTGCCTCAAAAAGAGTAAAATACCTAGGAATAAACCTAACCGAGGAGTTTAAAGGCCTGTACTTGGAAAATTGTAAGACACTGAAGAAAGAAATTGAAGAAGATATATAAATAAATGGAAGCACATACTGTGTTCATGAATAAGAAGAATTAACATCATTAAAATGTCCATACTGCTCAAAGCAATCTATACATTCAATGCAATTCCTATCAAGATTCCAATGATGTATTTCATAGAACTAGAACAAGTATTTCAAAAATTTATATGGAACCACAAAAGGGCCTGCTTAGCAGCAGCAATCCTGAGAAAGGAGAACAAAGTTGGAGGAACCATGTTACCTAATGCGAAACTATACTATAAGGCCAAAGTAATCAAAACAGAATGGTACTGTCATAAAAACAGACACATAGATCAAGGGAACAGAATAGAAAGCCTAGAAATAAATGCACACCTTTATAGTCAATTGATATCTGACAGAGGAAGCAGGCACACACAATGTGCTAAAGATAGATTACTCAATAAATGGTGTTGGTAAAAATTGGACAGATACATGCAGAAAGATGAAACTAGACCATCTTCTTACACCACACATTAGAATAAATTCAAAGTGAATCAAAGTCTTAAACATTACACCAAAACCCATAAAAATCCTAGGAGAAAACATAGAAAAATCTCAGACATTGTTGGTAGAAATTTTTTTAATTTTTAAAATATATTTTATTGATTATGCTATTACAGTTGTCCCATTTTCCCCCCTTCACTCCCCTCCACCCTACACACCCCCTCCCATCTACATTCCCCCCTTTAGTTCATGTCCATGTGTCATACTTATAAGTTTTTGGCTTCTACATTTCCCATGCTATTCTTATCCTCCCCCTGTCTATTTTCTACCTACCATCTATGCTACTTACTCTCTGTACCTTTTCCCCCTCTGTGCTCCTCCCACTGCCCTGTTGATAACCCTTCAGGTATTCTCAATTTCTGTGGTTCTCTTCCTGTTGTAGTTGTTTGCTTAGTTTGTTTTTGTTTTTGTTTTAGGTGTGGTTGTTAATAATTGTGACTTTGCTGTCATTTTACTGTACATGTTTTTTATCTTCTTTTTCTTAGATAAGTCTCTTTAACATTTCATATAATAAGGGCTTGGTGATGATGAACTCCTTTAACTTGACCTTATCTGGGAAACACTTTATCTGCTCTTCCATTCTAAATGAAAGCTTTGTTTAATAGAGCAATCTTGGATGTAGGTCCTTACCATTCATGACTTGGAATACTTCTTTCCAGCCCCTTCTTGCCTGTAAGGTCTCTTTTGAGAAATCAGCTGATAGTCTGATGGGAACTCCTTTGTAGGTCACTGGCCCCTTATCTCTTGCAGCTTCTAGAATTCTCTCCTTCATTTTAATTTTGGCTAATGTAATTCTGATGTGCCTTGGTGTGTTCCTCCTTGGGTCCAAATTCTTTGGGACTCTTTGAGCTTCCTGGACTTCCTGGAAGTCTATTTCCTTTGCCAGAATGGGGCAGTTCTCCTTTATTATTTGTTGAAATAACTTTCCCACTTGTTGCTCTTCCTCTTCTCCCTCTGGTACCCCTATAATTCATATGTTGGAATGTTTAAAGATGTCCTGGAGGTTCCTAAGCCTCTCCTCATGTTTTTTGAATTCTTGTTTCTTCACTCTTTTCTGATTGGGTGTTTCTTTCTTCCTTCTGGTCCACTCCATTGATTTGAGTTCCAGTTTCCTTCCCATCACTATTGGTTCCCTCTATATTTTCCTTTATTTCACTTAGAATAGCCTTCATTTTTTTCAGGTAATTTGCGACCAAATTCAACCAATTCTGTGAGCATCCTGATTACCACTGTTTTGAACTGTGAATTTGATAGGTTGGCTACCTCTTCGTTGCTTAGTTGTATTTTTTTCTGGAGCTTTGATTTGTTCTTTTGTTTGGGTCATTTTTTTTTGTCTTGCCACACCTGTTATGTAGTGAGGGGCGGGGCCTCAGGTGTTCACCAGGGTAGGGCAACCCAGTTGCTGGGTTGTGATGCTGTATGTGGGAGAGGGATCTGAGAGGGAACAATGGCGCTTGCTCCATTCTCTGCCAGATTTCAGTCATTTCCCCTGCTTCCCACAAGCAAACTGGGCCCTTCTGGTGCTGATTCCTGGGTGGGTGGGTTTGTGTATGTTCTAGGACCCTGTGGGTCTCTCCCATGAACTCTCCTGTGAGGCTGGGAGTTTCTCCCAGTACCTCAACCCCCACAGGTGTTTTCAATTGGTGTTTTGAGGCTTTATTTCCCCGTGCTGGGACCCTGGGTTGTGTGGTCTGTCTCGCTCCCCAGTTTTGCCTGGTTTTTCTGTGTGGGAATATGGGACCAACTGGTCCGCATCTCCACAATCCTCCACCTCCAGGTCTGGGTTCTGTCAGCTGCCCTGCCCCAAGCCTTCTCTGCCTGGCTGCCCGACTTCACCCCTCCTACTGGTCTGCCTAAATGTGTCTACCTTAACTCCTTGGTTGTCATACTTCCATACAGTTCAATTTTCTCTTGGTACTGTGTTTTCTTGTTTTAAAATTGTTGTTGTCCTTATTTTGGTTGTGCGAGGAGGCACAGTGTGTCTACCTATGCCTCCCTCTTGGCTGGAAGTGTGGTAGAAATTTTTTATTGGATATATCTTCCCAGGTAAGAAGAACAAAATAAAAAAATTTAAAAATGGGACTATATTAAACTAAAAGTTTTTGCATAACAAAGGAAATCATCAACAAAATAAAAAGACAACCCACAGAATGGGAGAACATATTTGCTGATACATCTGATAATGGGTTAATATTCAAAATTTATAAAGTGTTTACAAAACTCAACACCAAAAAAACAAACAACCCAATTAAAAAATAGACAATGGACCTGAATAGACACTTCTCCAAAGAGGACATACAAATGGCCAATAGACATATGAAAAGATGCTCAGCATCACTCACTAATCATCAGAGAAATGTATATTAAAACCATAATGAGATATCATCTCATACCTGTCAGAATGGCTATCATCAATAAATCAACACACAACAAGTGCTGGCAATGATATGGAGAAAAGGGAATCCTTGTGTCTTGGTGGGAATGCAGGCTGGTGCAGCCACTTTGGAAAGCAGTATGGAAGTGCCTCAGAAAATTAAAAATGGGTCTGCCTTTTGACCCAGTGATCCTACTTCTGAGAATATATCCAAAGGAACCCCAAAATGCCAATTATAAGGAACATAACCACCTGTATGTTCATTGCAGTGTTATTTATAATTGCCAAAATCTGTAAGCAGCCCAAGTGTCCATCAATAGATGAGTAGATAAAACAACTATGGTACATTTTCACACTAGAATTCTACCTGGCTGTAAGAAAGAAGAAAATTTTACCTTTCACAACAGTATGGATGGACCTGGAACACATTATGCCAAGTGAAATAAGCCAGTCATGGAAAGACAAATACCATCTGGTTTCACTTATATGTAGAATCTAATGAACAAACTTAACTAACAAGCAAAATAGAGACAGACTCATAGAAGGAGAGCAGATGACAGCTAGTAGGGGGAAGGTTAGGAGGTGGAGGGACTGAGCAAAAAGGAAAAGGGGCCCATGGACATGGACAGCAGTGTGGTGATTGCTGGGGGCACTGGGGTATAAGGGGACTAAATGATAATTGAAAAAATACAATAAAGAATAAAGATTAAATAAAAATGCTTTTATCTTGACTTTGCATGTACTCTTATATTTTGGTTGATATATTTACATGTGTGCAATTTCACCAACATTATCACCTGAAAAACTTCTGGAGATAGTAAAACAAGCTTCTATACTGAAATGCAATAGAGTCATATTTCATATTCTAATTAATACAACTGTGTTAATATCTGAGTGAAGTTCAGATTACTAGGCAAATTGGATGTATTAAAGTTAATGTCATATTTTGGGAGATAGAGGCACATTCTAATCCATGTGAAAGCAAAGTATTTTATTGAGATTCATTCATTCATATGATAAATTCACTTTTCAGAATATTTTTAGGCAAAGAAAATAATTTGTCAGGGAACAAAAGTAATGAAGGTGGCATTTTAATATTCTATATCCAGTTTTGAAATGACCAAAATATATATTTTTAGAGCTGCATCATGAACTTAATGGTTGTACAGAGATCTCTGAACAACAGAAGTCATTTCACCTTAAGGAGGAGTATCACTGTGCTTTAACTGATATCACCAATAAGAAAACAGCACACAGAATATGCCAATCACACATCAATGAAACCATAGCAATAATATGCCAAAGCTAAACATTTTCTGGAATACATTTTATACAGAGAACAGAGAATTTGAGTTTTGCTTTCAAATAGTTTGTTGTTCATCATAGTTATTTTAGAGTAGGAAATAGAAAATAGACTATCTCATAGAAGCAAGAAGTAGGGGAGATGTCAAATGTATTTTGGGAAGAGGAACAACAGCAGTCACCTTGGCAGGCCTGTGGATGTGTGGTGGGGGCAGGTTGGGGGTGGGTGCTGCGGTGCCCGTTAGACTGTGTGCTATGGCTCTTTCATGGATTTACCCATTCAATCCTCAAAAACCCATTTGAAGTAAGATAGTAGTGGCCTATTTTCACAGGTGGGGAAACTGTAGCTCAAAGAAATATTTTTAGTAAGTTCCAAAGCAGAGATTTAAATCCTGATCTGATCCCAAACCCCAATATTCATTTAAAAATACAAATTTTCAAAATACCCAAGTAAAATGTGGCTTTTAAGCTATGCAGGATGATTTTGTTATTGGAAACTAGAAAATTATAACAACATAAAAACAGATACATTTACATATTTAAATGTAAACCAAACCAACAACATATATTACTTTAAAATATATACAATCAGCTAAAATGCTTTGAACAAAAATTGACATATAGAAAGTACTCACTAATGTGGTCGTTTCGCATTTTCTTTTACATTTCAGAGTGTGGGTAACTGGAAAGTAAAACCTGGAGAGTTTATATGATGAAGAAAAGTCTATATAGGTTTTGATTCTTGGAGTAATGGTATATGGAGCATATTTGCTTTATTAAATTTATACCTTTATTTCCTAATGCCTATAAAAATTGGCAGCTAGATTAGATTATTTTAAGATTTTATATTGAAAATATTACTGGTGCCCAATTTTTGTGGAATACTGGGTTAAATAATGCAAAATGGGTCTAAAGTATAAGGCATATTTAAGGTATGTATTATATTACATCCTGACAGAATGGATATTAAAAGCTAAGAAAAGAGTCAACTATAATTTATGAGCATTATGAAATTACCATAAAATTTATATAATATACATAAAATACAACATATAACATTGTATGAATAAAATATACACAAATATAAACAAAATTATATGTGGTGAGAGAAAGGATGGGCCACTCATGGTTCAAGAGAAGGGAGGAGGCATTTGAAATCATTCTTGAAGGAAAAGTATTATTTTAAAAGACATTTTAGAAATGGGTTCTGTTGAAAGGTGTAATAGAAAAGGGTGTTCCGCCCTGGCTGGTGTAGCTCAGTGGATTGATTGCGGGCCTGCGAACCAGAAGATCGCGGTTCGATTCCCAGTCAGGGCACATGCCTGGGTTGCAGGCCAGTTCCCAGCAGGGGACACATGAGAGACAACCACACATTGATACTTCTCTCACTCTCTCCTTCCCTTCCCCTCTAAAGATAAAATAAATAAAATCTTAAAAAAAAAAAAAAAAGAAAGAAACAGATGTTCCTCATACCCCCCAAGCCCCCACATGCATAGCCTCTGCTGTTATCAAAACCCCCACCACGGTGGACACTTGGTGCGACTGTTAAACCTGCACTGACAGGTCGTAATCACCCCAAGTCCGCGGTGTGCCTTCGAGTTCACTCTGGGTGCTCTGCATTCTGTGAGTTGGGGGAATGTACAATATATATCAACCACTGTAGTATCTTACAGAGTATTTTGTCTGCCCTAAAAATCCTCAGTACTTCTATCCACCCATGACAACTGCTGATATTTTATTGTCTTCATAGTTTTGCCTTTTCCAGAATGCCAAATGGTTGGAATTATACAGTCGGTAGCCTTTTCAGATCAATTTCTTTCACTTAGTAATATACATTTAAGGTCCCTCTATGGCTTTTTGAAGGTTAATAGTTCATTTCTTTTTTATGCTGTATAATATTCCATTATCTGGATGTATCACAGTTTGTTTATCCATTTAACTCCTGGGGGATATCTTGGTTGCTTCTGCATTATAGCAATTATGAAAAGCTGCTATAAATATTTGTATGCAGGCTTCTGTGTGCACATAAGTTTTCAGCTCCTTTGGATAAATACCAAAGAGTGCAATTGCTGGATCATATGGTTAGAATATGTTTAGTTTTGTAAGATATCTCTAGACTGTCTTCTAAAGTGGCTCCACCAGTACTGAATGAGAATTCTGTTGCTCCACATCCTCAGCAGCATTTGCTGTCCTTAATAATCCAGAGTCTGACTATCCTAATAGGTGTGTTGTGGTATCTCATTGTTTTAACTTGCATTTCCCTGATGAATTATGATGTGGAGCATATATTTATATACTCATTTATACCCTCATTTGATGAAGTGTGCATTAAGGTCTCTGGCCCATTTCTTAATTGGGTTATTTGATTATTTATTGTTAATTTTGAAGAGTATATTTTGTATATTTTGGATAATAGTTCTGCATTAGATGCATCATTTGCAAATATTTCCTCACAGTCTATGGCTTATCTTTTCATTTTATTGACACTGTCTTTCACAGAAGAATTTTTAAAAAATCATGAAGTATATCTTATCCATTTTAGGAGTTTTATAGTTTTGCATTTTACATTGGGTATATGACCCATCTGAGTTTATTTTCTTGTGAAGGATGTAAGGTCTATGGCTAGATTCTTTTTTTTTTGGAGGGGGGCATGTGGACGTCCAACCCTATTTTTTCTCCCTATCTGAGGAAATTTTTTTCATTGCTTTTAGTAAAAGAAGAAAGGAGGGGGAAGGGGAGAGAGATAGAGAAACACTAACATGAGACAGAAACATCAATTTGTTGTCTCTATATGCATTCCAGGGGCAGGGTCAAACCTGCAACCTAAACATGTGCCCTGACTGAGGATTGAACTGCAGCCTTTTGGTTTATGGGACCACACTTCAAACAGCTGGCCACACAGGCATGGGCTCAAACTATTTTTTTGAAAAAACTATCTTTGCTCCATTGTGCTGCCTTTACCTCTTTGTCAACAATCAGTTGACTATATTTTTGTGGGTCTATTTTTGAGCCCTTTTCTATTCCATTCATCTTTGTCTGGTCTTTCACCAACACCACATTGTCTTGTTACTGTAGCTTTATATTAAGTTTTGAAGTCAGGTGGTATCTTCCAACTTTGTTCTTCTTCTTTAATATTGTGTTGGCTATTTGGGGTCTTTTGGTTAATCTTTTATTGAGAATTTTTGCATGTGTTAATGACAAATATTAGTTTATAGTTTTCTTGTAATGCCTTATCTGGTTTTGGTATTAAAATAATTATGGTCTCATAGAATAAGTTAAGAAATATTCTCTCTGCTTCTGTACTCTGAAATAGAATCTTCCAGAAATGTATTTTAGAATTTATAGGAAAATCATCTGGGACTCATGGTTTCTGTTTTGGACAGTTATTGATTATTGATTCAATTTCTTTAATAAATGTAAGTTTATTCAGATTTATTCTAGTGTATTTTCACATTGTATCATTCACGGAATTAATCCATTTCATCTAGGTTGTCAAATGGGTAATCATAGAATTGTTCATAATATTTCTTTATTATCATTTTAATGTTCATGAATTCTGAGGTGATGTCCCTGTTTCATTATAGATAGTGATTTGTGTCACATCTCTCTGTCTCTTTTTTGGTCTTAGTTAGCCTGGCTACAACCTTAAAGATTTTATTGCTCTTTTTAAAGAACCAACTTTTGATTTTATTGAATTTCTATGTTGATTTCCTCTTTTCATTTTTATTGATTTCTGTTCTAATTTTTATATTTGATTGAAAGTAATTTTTCTTCTATTTACTTAGAATTTAATTTGATCCTGTGAATTTAATTTAATTTTGATTTCAATTTTTGGTTATAATCAAATTTATTGGTATAACATTGGTTAGTAACATTGCATAAATTTCAATATTCTTTGTAATACAACATCTGTATACTTCAGTGTGTGTTCACCACCCAAATTCTCCTTTTTCCATCATCGTATATTTGACTTCATTTGTCTTCTTCATCCTCTCCCTACCAACCTTCCCCTCTAGTAACCACCACTTTGTTGTATGTATTTGAGTTTGTTTGTTAATTTGTTGCTTTTTGTTTCATAAAGTACATACTTTTTTTCTAATTTCCTAAGGTGTAAATTTAGATAATAATTTTAGATCTTTTGAAATATGCTAAAAATATTCCCATATGCACTGTTTTTGCTGCATGCAACAGATTTTGGTAACTTGTGTTATTCATTTCATAATATTATTTATTTTTTTTTTATATTTCTTTCTTTACCTATACGTTATTTAGAAGTCTGTTGTGTAATATCCATGCATTTTAGGATTTTATAGTTACCTCTTTGTTATTGACTTCTAGTTTAATCCCATGGTGGTCTAAAAGTCAGTATTGTATGGTTTCTATTCTTTCTAGTTTTTTAAGGTGTATTTATTTGTCCAGAATGTCATCTGTCTTTGTCAATGGTACATGTGAACCTGATAAAATTATGTATTCTTTCAATGTTAGGTAAAATAATCTATAGATCTCCACTATATTCAGTTGATTCATAGTGTCATTGAGTTCAGCTATGTCCTTGCTGATTTTCTGCCTACTCGATCTGTCCACTTCTAATAGTGGGCTGTTGAAGCCTCCAAATATGACATTGGATTCACCTATTTCTACTTGCAGTTTTATCAGTTTCTGCCTCACATAGTTTTATGCTCAGTTGTTAGTCTCATACCCATTAAGAATTGTTATGTCTTCTTGGAGAAATGGCCCCTTTATCATTATATAATTACCTTCTTTATCTCTGATAATTTTCCTTGCTTTGAAGTCTGCTATCTGAAATTATTATAGTGTACTGCTGCTTTTTTTCTGATTAGTGTTAGTGTGTCATATTTTTCTCCATCCTTTTATTTTTCATCTCTTTGTGTTTTTGTATTTAAAGTAGGTTTCTTGTAGACAATATATAGATGGGTCTTATTTTTAGTCCACGCTGACTGTTTCTGTCTTTTAACGTGCACATTTGTACCACTGATATTCAAAGTGATAATTGATATAGTTGGATTAATATCTATTATATCTGTTACTTCCTACTTGTCGCCCTGTACTACTCTGTTCCCACTTTTGTTTTACACTTTTTCTGCCTATTGTAGTTTTACCTGAGCATTTTTTTCAAACTCCATTTTCTCTCCTTTCTTAGCTATCATCATCTTTCTATTTTTTACTGTTTTTAGTGGTTTCCCTAGAAGTTTGCAATACACATTTACAACTAATCCAAGTCTGCTTTCAAATAACAATGCTACTTCAAAGGTGGTATGGGTAACTTACTTTTTAATTAAATAACATTATTAATTCTTGATGGAATGAAATGGCATTTAGTTCAAAGAACAGTCAAGAGGCTAAAAAAATCAGTGTAATAAACAGCTGTTATCAAAAACCTCAGAATCAGGTGGAAAGCAAATAACCAAAGACTTTGCATCAAGGGAGTAAGAGGTTTCTGCCTCAATGCGGAGACCTAAAGACCGAGAGAAGAGAGGTGAGGGCAAGCTGTAGTGGTTATGGTCTCCAGAACCCTGGAGGCTGCTTTGTCCAATCATTTAGCAGACTTCAACTCCCACTATTTCTGCTCAAAGCCTTCAGCGAAGAGGGTGGTTTTAAGGAAGGATACTTTGTGGGTTTGTTCTGTTACATTAACCATACAGGTCTTTTTAAAAGCTTTATTCAGGCTTTAAAGACTCCTAAACTATGATCACATGCTGTGCAATTAATTTATTGGAGTTTTTAAAAGACTTTGAAGCCCTAACAAAAGCAGATTAGCAGCTGTAAATGCTAAGGACCTTTGGATAGGCTTTGGATAGGCTACTACCATTGAAAATCACAACATGTGCGCTCAGATTAAAACCAGAACCTCAGGAATGCCTCCCAACTCCAGGGCAATGCTGCTGCTCCCAAGGGCATTCGTGAGAAACCACACGATGGCAACCAGCTACTGCAAAACACTGGGCCATCGTGTCACATCCACAACAAACCCAAGAAGCGTGCTGAACATTTAACAACAATGATACAAGCAGCAAGTATAAGTTATTTAGAAAAAGCATAAATTATTTAGAAAACCAAACAACTCTCCAGTAGTGTTTAAATAAGTGCTTCTAGAAAAATAGTAAACCTCCGGTTACCACTAGAGATATACTGCAACACCTGTGAAGTCTATAAATTATTCAGTGTGCCCCAGTTTTTTTATTTGCATTTGCATTAACATTAAATATGCTTTTCCATCTCTTTACAGTCAGGCGGTGTGTGTGTATTTTTATCTGAAGTGGGTCTCTTGTATACAGCATACATAGGGTTTGTTTTCTTATCCATTCAGCCACCCTGTCTTTTGATTGGAGCATTTAATCCATTTCATTTAAAGTAATTGTTGATATACCTGTATTTATTTGCCACTTTATTATTTATATATTAAATCTTTTTTTTCTTTTTCTTAAAATAGCCATTCTGCCATTTCTTGTAACACTGCACTAATGGTGATGAACTACTTTAGCTTTTTCCTGTTTCCTCTTTATCTCTCCTTTGATTTTAAATGATAGCATTGCTGGGTAGAGTAATCTTAGTTGTAAGTTCTTGCTTTTCATCATTTTGAATATTTATGACAGTCCCTTTTGGCCAGCAAAGTTTCTGTTGAGAAATCAGCTGACAGTCTTATTGAAGTTCCCTTGTAGGTAACTAACTGCTTTTCTCTTGCTGCTTTTAAGACTTTCTCTTTGTTGTTAACATTTGGCATTTTAAATATGATGTGTCTTCATATGTGCCTCTTTGGCTTAATCTTGTTTTGAACTCTGCTTTCTGGACTTGTATGCTTATTTCTTTAACTAGATTAGGAAAGTTTTCGGTCATATGTCTTCAAACAGGTTTTTAATTCCTTGATCTCTCTCTTTTCTTTCTGGAACTCCTATGATGTGAATGTTACTACACTATGTTGTCCCAGAGGTCCCTTAAACTATTTTTGTATGCATATGTTACACTTTTTATAGTTGCGCCCTTGGATATTCTGTTATGTTTTCTTGGTATTTGTTCTCTTTTCTTTTCATATGCATAATGATTCCTTGAACTCAGTAATTTTTTTCCTCAGTCATGTCAGCCTTTGAGTCCATCAAAAGTATCTTTATTTCTGTTATAATTTTTTTTATCTCTAGCATGTTTTAGTTCCTTCTTAAGATTTCCATCTCTCTGCTTACATTGCCCATCTGTTGTTGCATGCTGTCTTCTATAATCATTAGATAGTCCTTAGCATACTAATCAGGCTGTTTTAAATTCTCAGCCTGATAATTTCAACATCCCTGCCATGTCTTGTTCTGATGCTTACTCTGTCTCTTCAAGTTGTGTGTGTGTGGTTACTTTTGGTAGGCCTGGTAATTTTTTCCTGATAGCTGGGCTGTGTTGGGTTAAAGGAACTGCTGTGAATAGACCTTTAATATTGTGGTGGTAAAATGTTGGAGGAGGAGAAATGTTGTATAGTTCTGTGTTAGGTTTCAGCCTTCTAATGAGCTGATGCCTCTGGACTATGAAATCCGTAACTGTTTCTCAGTTTTTTCTTTCCTCTTCAGTGGGACAAAATAGCTAGCATGGGCTACCGTTGGGTATCCTTCTTCCTTAGGTCAATTAAGGTCTGATAATACCCCAGCAGGGTAACTATTTTCCCTTCTAAAGGGAGCAGAGTGATCTGGTATATTTCAAAAATGGTTCCTTTCCCTCTCTCCCAGCAGGAAGCATAAGATTTTTCTCTTCTATTTACTATGAGAGCCAAGCTGAGATCCTAGAAATAAATCTTACAAAATTATGGAATCTCCTATGACTGAGTCCCACGGGAGTTTTAACTCAGAGTTATCCACACTGAGCCTCCAGCAATTACAGCTCAGGTTTTCCTACTCCTACTCTGGTTCCCCAGGCATCTCTGCTTACAGGAGCAGAGACTCCTGCTATTGCCCAATATTGGGGGCAGTAGTATGCCTTGTGTCCTCAACTCTGATTGGGTCTTTGAAACATCATTGATTTCTCAGTCTGTCAGTTCTTTACTTGATGTAAGGCTGGAATGGTAACATCCAAGCTCCTTAAATGAGTAACTGAATGGTAATATTTTTATAGCCAAAAATAAAAATATAGTATTGTAGGCAGAAGCAAAATGGGAGTAAATAGAAAAAGAAAGCTAAAATATATATTTTAGAAAGATGAATACAAAAATTGAGTGTGGCCCTGGATAGTGTGACTCAGTTGGTTAGAATGACATTTAGTAACCAAAGGCTGTGGGTCCGATTCCCAGTCAGGCACATCCTAGGTTGTGGGTTTGGTCCCTAGTTCAGATGTGTATGATTCTGGTTTGGGCACATACAATCTCCAGTCTAAGCGTGTTCAATCCCTGGTATGGGTACTTACAGGAGACAACCAATCGATATTCTGTCTTGCATCAATGATTCTCTCTCTCTTTTTCTTTCTCTCTAAAAAGCAATGAAAAAACAAAATTGAGTGTGGCATAGCATTACTGAATGGACATTTTATGCACTACTCAAAAGGCAAATTTAGGTGAAGTGTTTGAGGGCTTAAAGTCAGGTTACCAATATTATTTTTTGCTTTGTATCAGTAAGAAGTCATTGTAATTTTCTATCAGGGAAGGAAACATTAAAATATATTTATAATATTTTTATCTAGTCCTGATTTATATGTGCAAGATGGCTTCAAAAGAAAGGACAGCCAGTTGTAAGCCCATTATGGTGGTTGTGAAATGGCATTATGATAAATAACTTTAGTAGAGCTACACAAAATGATGGATTGATGAAAGAAAAAAATTATATAGTGGCTGAGACTGGGTATGAAATCCAATTGAGCAGAATTAGATCAATCAGGAGGAAAACTCCTTAGCCAATAATGAATACATTTTCTAGACATGATGAGCTTTATTGCTCAAACTTTGGCTTTATCTCTCAGTGTCTGGTCAGCAGTTTATTGGAAATGTTGTACTAGTTGGCAAGGAACAAGATCAGGATTGAAGTAGAGCAATGACATTTGAAGCCAGGGCGTAGGAGGGATGTCTGATAGATAAAGTTAAGTTAGAAAACAGTAAGGACAGAGTTCAGAGAAACAAAAAAGAATGCCTACTGGCATTCATGACAGTAGGAGAGAAACAATAGTCACAGTGCTTCCAGATGTTAAGAAAGGAGTGTTTCAAAAAAAAAAAAAAAAGATGAATTGAGGAGAGGTCAGTGGATTTTAATACTGATGATTTTCTTGTAGAATGTGTAAGATGCAAAAGCTAGTTTGCATGAGGATGATGATCCAGAGGGCAGAGAGAGAAAGAACAGAGAGAATATAGTAGCTGAAGAATATAGTAGCTATGTCACAGACTATTTTCAAGGTTTGAGATATCAGGATATGTTTACAAGATAATATATTACATTATATTACATCATGTTACATTATATTATGGCATCATATAGGTATATATTATATTTTATATTAAATATAGTGTTCTAATTACCATCCCCTTTTTGTATCTATGGTTAAATCTGTAATTTCAGAATTAAGTCTGTGTCTTTGAGGCCCACCCCCACAATTTAGACTTGTCAGCTATCTGTAAATTGTATTGTCTATTCCATAAAAACTATTCTTAAACAATGTTTCTAATTAACTCACCACTATTCTGTGTTCTTAATATATAGTGTACATCTTTATTATTATTACTTCTTTCCTCTACTTTTCTTAGTTTTATGTTATATATTTGCTTTGCTTATAGAGTTGACTAATAATTTCACTCATTTTTATTATTTCTTATTTTATAATATATATTTGTTCTAAGTACAGAATACAGTATGCAGTGTTCCCATTTTTTTAAATTTCTATATGACACTAATTGCAATGTTGGCTTACTTTTTTTTACTTAATTTATTGGAGTGACACTGATTAACAAAATTATTCAGGTTTCAGGTGCACAATTCCATGACACATCATCTGCACTGTTGTAGTTCACCACCCCAAGCCCAGTCCCCGTCCATCACCATTCATTCCCCATACCCTCCTGCCCATCCCCTGCTCCATTCTCCCCCTATAATCACAACACTGTCCTCCCTGTCCATGAGATTTTTCTCTTTACTGTTTTCTTTTTTGCTCAATATCAGCCCCCACTCCTAGCCTCCCAACACCTCCCCCCATGATAGCTGTCAGCCTGCTTTCTGTGTCTGTGTCTATTTGGATTGTTAGTTCCTTTTTTTCATTAGATTCCACATGTAAGTGAAATCATATGGTACTTGGCTTTTGACTGGCTTATTTCACTTAGCATAATTGTCTCTAGGTCCATCCATGCTGCTGCAAAGATTAGGATTTTCTTTTTTAAGGCTGAATAATAGTTCATTGTGTAAATGTATCACATCTTTTTTTATCTTCATCTACTGATGGACACATGGGCTGATTCCAAGTATTGGCTGTTGTAAATAACACTACAATGAACATAAGGGTGGATATATTCAATCTAATTCATGTTTTAGGTTTCTTCAGATATATTCTTAGATGTGAAATCACTGGTAATAAGGCAGTTCCATTGAGGTAACTCCATAGTTTCCACAGTGGCTGCACCAGTCTGCATTTCCAGCAATAGTGCACGAGGATTCCCTTTTTACCACATCCTCTCCAACACTTGTTGTTTGTTGATTTATTTGTGATAGCCATTCTAACAGATGTAAAGTGATATCTCATTGTGGTTTTAATTTGCATTTCTCTGATGATTAATGATGTTAAGAATCTTTCCATATATCTATTGGCCATCTGTATGTCCTCTTTGGAGAAGTGTCTATACAGGTCCTTTGTCCAATTTTACTTGGATTGATTTTTTTTGTATGTGTTGAGTTCTATAAGTTTTTTTAAAAATAAATGTTGGATATTAGTCCACTATTAGATGTATCAGCAAATATGTTCTTCCATTCATTGGCTTATCTTTTAATTTTGGTGATGATTTCCCTGGCTGTGTAAAAACTTTTTTAGTTTGATTTAGTCTCATTTGTAGATTTTTTTTGTTTCCCTCTCCTGAGGAGATAATATAAAAAATTTATTGCCATGAGATATATGCAAGAATTTACTGCCTATGTTTTCTTGTAAGATTTTTATGGTTTTGAGTCTAATATTTATTTTAATTCCTTTTGAGTTTATCCTTGTGTATGGAGTAAAAAGGTTTAGTTTCACTTTTTTTGCGTGTATCTGTCCAGTTTTCCCAATAGCATTTGTTGAATAGACAATCTTTACCCTATTGTATGTTGTTGCTTCCTTTGTCATATATTAATTGAACGTGAAGGTGTGGGTTTATTTCTGGGCTCTCTATTCTGTTCCATTTATCTATATTTCTGCTTTTCTGCCAATACCATGCTATATTGATTACTATGGCTTTGACATATAGTTTGACATCAGGCATCATTATTCCTCCAACTTTGTTCTTTTTTTCTCAAGATTGTTGTGGCTATTTGGGTTCTTTTGTGGTTCCATACAAAGTTTTGGAACATTTTTCCAGTTTTGTAAATTACACCATTGTTACCTTGATAGGAATTGCACTGAACCTATAGATTACTTTGTAGTATGGAACCTTTACCGATGTTAATTCTTTCCATCTATGAACACAATATATGCTTCTACTTATTTGCTTCTTTGATTCTTCAGTCCTTTGTAATTTTTGAAGACCAGGTCTTTTACATCCACGGTTAAATTTACTCTTAGGTATATTGTTCTCTTTAAAGCAATTGTGAATGGGATTGTTTTCTTAGCTTTCCTTTCAGATAGTTCATTATTGCTGTATAAAAGTGTAACTTATTTCTGGATATTTATTTTGTTTCCTGTTACTTTACTGAATTCATTTATCATTTCTAGTAGTTTAGGGGTGAAATCTTCAGAGTGCTTTATATACAGCACCTGTCATCTGGAAATAATGACAGTTTTGCTTTTTTCCCCCAATTTGAATGTCTTTTATTTCTTCTTTTCATATGAGAGCTGTAGCTCAGACTTCTAGTACTATGTTGAATAAGAGTGGTGAAAGCGTATATCCCAGTCTTGTTTTTGATCTTAAGGGAAACGTAGTTTTGTCCCCATTAAAGATGATGTTGGCTGTGTGTCATATGCGGCCTTTATAATGATGAAGTGTGTTCACTCTGTTTCCACTTTGCTGAGGGTGTTTACCATAAATGACTGCTGGGTTTTATCAAATGCCATTTTCTGCATCTATAGATATGATTATGTGATTTTTATCCTTCATTTTGTTTATGTGGTATATTACATTTATTGTTTTGCCGATTATCTACCAATGTTGTGTCCCTAGAAAAAAATCACAATTGATAGGATGTATGATCTTTTGAATGCATTGCTGGGTCCAGTTTGGTAATATTTTGTTGAAGTCTTTAGCATCTATGTTTATCAGAGATATTGGCCTATTTTTTTTCTTTGTAGTATCTTTATCTGGTTTTTGAATTAGGATAAGTTTGCCTTGGAAAATGAGCTTGGGAGTCTTCTCTCAAAATTTTTGGGATAGTTTGAAAAGGATTGGTGTTCTTTGAATGTTTGGTGAAATTCACCTATGGGGCCATCCAATCCAGATCTTTTGTTTCTTGGTAGTTTCTTTATTATTATTATTATTATTGTTGTTGTTGTTGTTGTTATTTCAATTTCATGAGGTGTAATCTATCTATTCAGATTCTCTGATTCTTCCTATACACTTTTGGAGGATTATATGTTTCTAGGAATTTATCCAGGGTGTCAAATTTGTTGGCATATAGTTGTTTGTAATATTTTCTTACCATCCTCTGTATTTGTTTGCTGCCAGTTGTTACTTTCTTTTTCATTACTGATTTTATATACTTGGCTATTATTTTTTTTTCCCTTGGTGAATCAGGTTTAAGGTTTGTCAATCTAGTTTATATTTTCAAAGAATCACTGCTTGATTTCAGTGATCTTTTGTATAGATTGTTTTAGTCTCTATTTTGTTTATTTCTGCTCTGATTTTTATTATTCCATTTCTTATATGTATTTTTGGGCTTTACTAGTTCTTCTTTTTAATGTTTCACTTAGTGTAAAGTTAAATTGTTTATCTATTTTTTTTCTTTTTTCTTTAGATTGGCCTATAACACTATGAATTTACCTTTTTTAAAGATTTTGTTTATGTATTTTTAGAGAGAGAGGAAGAGAGTAAGAGAAATAGGGAGAGAAACATCAATGTGTGGTTGCTTGTTACATGTCCCTATTGGGGACCTGGCCAGCAAGCCAGGCATGTGCTCTGACTAGGAATCTAACCAGCAACTCTTTGCTTCACAGACTGGTACTCAATCCACTGAGCTATACCAGCCATGGCTGAATTTCCTTCTTATAACTCTTTTTTGCTATGTTCCATAAATTTTGGGGTTCCTGTGTTCTCATTTTCACTTGTTTCAAGTTATCTTCTGATATCTTCCTTGATCTCATTGTTAACCCGTTAATTTTTTAGTAACATGTTATTTATCCTCCAAGTTTTTGTGTGTATTTCAGTTTTTATTTTCTCATGATTGATTTTTAGTTTCATACCATTATGGTCAGAGAAAAAGATTGATATGATTTCAGTCTTAAATTTATTGAAATTTGTTTTGTGTCCTAACATGTGGTCTATCCTAAGAAATGTTCCATGCACATATGAAACGAATGTGTATTCTACTGCCTTGGAGTGAAAGCTCTGTAGCTGTCAATTAAATCCATTGGATCTGGTGTGTCATTTAAGGCCACCATTTCTTTGTTGATTTTCTGTCTGGAATATCTAGCCATTGATATTAATGGAGTGTTAAAATTCCCTACTATGACAGTATTATTGTCAATCTCCCCCTTAATGTGCATCAAGACTTACTTTACATATTAATGTGCACATGTGTAAGGTGCATAAATATTTACAAGGGCTATAACCTCTTGTTAGATTGTTGCTTCTATCATTATGTAGTCTCTCTGTCTTACAATAGCCTACTTTTTAAAGTATATTTTGTCAGATATAAATATTGTTTCCCAAGCTATTCTACCGTTCATTTGCATGAAATATTTTTTTTACGTCTCTTTACATTTAGTCTGTGTGTGTTGTTTGTTCTGAGGTTAGTCTCTTGTAGACCACATATATATGGATCTTGGTTTCCTATCCATTTAGTTACCCTATGTCTTTTGATTGCAGCATTTAAACCATTTACATTTAAAGTGATTATTGATAGAGACAAATTTATTTTTTTTTATTCTTTTAAATATGTTTCTGTTTTGATTTTCTACTTCTTAAAGGAGGCCCTTTGACATTTCTTGTAATATAGCTTTGGTGGTAAAAAAAATTTTTCTTTAGCCTTTATTGCCTGTGAAGTTCTTTATTTCACCTTTAATTTTAAATGATAACATTGATGGGTAAAGTAACATTGGTTGGAGTACTTGATTTTCATCCCTTTGAATATTTCATGCCAATTCCTTCTGGCCTGAAATGTTTCTGTTGAGAAATCAGAAGACAGTCTAACTAGGGATTCTCTTGTATCTTTTAAGAGTCTCTCCTTGTCTTTAATCTTCACCATTTAAATTATGATGTATCTTTAATTATGATGTATGCTTCTTTGGGTCCATCTTTTTGGGATTTTCTGCATTCCTGGATTCTAATGAAGTCTTTTCCTTCATTAGACTAGGGAAGTTTTCTGTCATTATTTCTTCAAATAATTCTGTGATCTATTGTTATCTCTCTTTTCCTCCTGGCACTTTTATGATGCCAATGTTGTTATGCTCCATGTTGGCCAAAAGGACACTTAAACTCCCCTCATTAAATTTTTGCTTTTTTTTATGCTCTGATTAAGTGGGTTTTTCTCTATCTTGTCTTCCAAATCTCTAATTCAATCCTCTGCTTCATCTAACTCATTGTTTGTTCCTTCCAGTGTGTTCATCATTTCAGATATTGTATTATGTATTCTTTTTGTGTGTTTGTATGGAGGCAAATCCATTTCCTAGAATTTAAAAAAAGGCTGAAATTTTAAGAAAGCTTTGAGAAATCATGAAGCATAACAAAATCTGCATCATGGTAATAACAAAGAGAAAGAAGTTAGTAAATGTCAAGAATATATTTGAAGAAATAATGACCAAAATCTTCCCCAGTCTGGTGAACAAAAAAGACACCAAAGTCCATGAAGCACAGAGTCCAAAAAGGATGGACCCAAAGAGGACAACTTCAAGACACGTATAATTAAAATGGCAATGCTTCAGGACAAGGAATCATAAAAGCCACAAGAGAAAAGCTGTTAGTTACCTACAGAGAGTTCCAGTTAGAGAGTTATCTGATTTCTCAACAGAAACATCTCAGGCCAGAAGGAATTGGCATGAACTATTCAAAGGGAAGAAAACCAAGAAACTGCAACCAAGGCTACTTTACACAGCAAGGGTATCATTTAAAACTGAAGGAGAAATAAAGAGCTTCCCAGACAAGAAGAAGCTGAAGGGGTTTGTTAACAACAAACCAGTACTACAACAAATCTTAAAGTGTTTCCTTGAGGAAGAAGAAGAAAGAAGAAGAAGGAGGAGAAGGAAGAGAAGAAGGTAGAGTAGGAGGAGGAGGAGGAGGAGGAGGAGGAGAAGGAAGAAGAAGAAGAAGAAGAAGAAGAAGAAGAAGAAGAAGAAGAAGAAGAAGAGGAGGAGGAGGAGGAGGAGGAGGAGGAGGAGGAGGAGGAGGAGGAGGAAATAGTTTAAAAATGGCAGTAAACACAAATCTATCAAAACTCACTCTAAATGTATTTGCATTGGCTTCAATGTTCCAATCAAAAGACATACAGTAACTGAATGGATAAGAAAACAAGACCCACCTATATGCTGTCTCTAAGAGACTACCTCAGATCTAAAGATAAACTAGACTAAAAGTAAAGGGTTGGGAAAAGATATTTCATGCAAATGGAAAGAAAAAATAGCTGGGATAGCAATGATTGTGTCCAACAAAGTAGACTTTAAAACTAATGCTATAGTAAAAGGCAAAGAAGGACAATACATAATGATAAAAGGAACAATCCAATAAGCGGATATGATCCTAGTAAACATTTATGCACCCAACATAGGAGCACCCAAATATGCAAAGCAAAACTTGATGGACATAAAGGGAGAGATCAACACAACTACAGTCATAGTAGGAGATTTTAACATCCAATTGATTTCGGTGGGTAGAACTTACAGACAGAAAATCAACAATGGAACCACAGCCTTAAACAACATGCTAGATCAAATGGATTTAATTGATCTGTATTGAGCATTTCACCCCAAAGCATCAAAATATAAACATATTTCAAGTGCAAATGAAACTTTCTCTATGATAGACCACATCTTAAAACACAAAACAAGTTTCAATAAATTTAAGAAGATTGAAATCATATTGAGGATCATTTCTGACCACATGCTATGAAACTAAAAATTATTCACAAATAAAAAAACACCCCAAAAGTACACAAAGACATGGAAGCTAAATAACATGTTATTGAATAATGAATGGGCCAACAACAAGATCGAGAAAAAAAAAAAAGAAAAGGTACCTTGAAACAAGTTAAAATGAGAACACAGCAACTGAAAAATCTGTATGGTAGAGGGAAAGCAACTCTAAGAAGGAAATTTATAGCATTACAAATCTATCTCAAAAAAAACAAGAAAAAGTTCAAATAAAGAGTCTAATAGTTCTTTTATCTGCTCATCTACCAATGGACACTTGGGGTGCTTCTCAGCAATTGTAAATTAATGCTACAATGAAAATGGGGGTGCTTATTTTCTTTTGAATTGATGTTTTTGGTTTCTTTGGATATATTTCCAGAAGTGAGATCACTGGGTCAAAAGGCAGGTCCATTTTTGATATTTTGAGGTATCTCCATACTGTTTTCTATAAGCTGCATCAAAACACATTCCCACCAACAGTGCAAAAGAGTTCCCCTTTTCCACATCCTTGCCAGCAATTGTTTGTTGATTTATTGATGGTAGCCATTCTAACCAGTGTGAGGTGATAACTCATTATAGATTCAATTTGCATTTCTCTGATGATTATTATGTTCAGCATCTTTTCATACTTCTGTTAGACATCTGTATGCCCTCCATAGAGAAGTGTTTATTCAGATTGTCCACTTTTTTAATGGATTGCTTGTTTGTTTGTTTTTTGATGTTGAGTTTTGTGAGTTCTTTATAAACTTCAGATATTAAGCCCTTATGAGATGTATCAGCAAATATGTTCTCCTACTTGTAGGTGGTCTTTCTTTTTTGTTGATGGTTTTGCTTTTCTGTACAAAAACTTTTTAGTTTGATGTAGTCCTATTTGTTTATTTTTTCTTTTTTTTCTAACCTGAGGGTATATATCAGATAAAATATTGCTATGAGCAATGTCCAAGATATTACTGCCTATGTCTTTGTCTAGGATTTTTATGGTCTTGGGTATAGTATTTAAGTCTTAATCCATTTTTAACTTGTGTGCCATCTAATATGCTTTGATTACTTTTGATTTCCTAGAAATTTTTTTTTGTTGTCCCTTTAGGTAATTATCATCATTTAAAAAATCAATTGGTTGCTTAGTATTGTATTTTTTATTGTTTTGCTTTTTACTTGATTGAAAAAAATTCACTTCCAAACTTTTCAGCAGAAAATGCTTGGTTAGCTATACTATTTATGTTTTTAGAGACATTTCTCTGGCTTCTCCAATACAGACTAGTATGTCTCTAAATGTAAGGTATAGCTTGCATCTCAGCACCTCTTTTTACAATAATTCTGAGGATTTTCTTCACATTTCTTTTGTGTTGTAGCTCTGGTTTCCTAATGTCCTCTCTTCCTTCCTTTATCCTCTTGTTTAGGTCCAGAAAATCAACAGATAGCTTCCTGAGGCTGAAAATGGAAGATACATATATATTTTTGGAGAAACTGCATATATAAAAATATCTTCATTTTGATGTATACTTAAACAGTAGGTTGCGAAAATCTAGGTAGGAAAATATTTTATTTTAGTTTGAAGACTTGAGAGCATTTTTTCATTGTACCCTGGCTCTCAAGCCATTCTGATCCTCCATTCGTTCTTTGTGACATTTTTTGGCTGGAGCAGTGTCTCAGAATCTTTTAAGATCTCCTATTTGTCTTCCTTATTTGGAGTCTCAACCAGATAAATTTTAGACCATATTCTCAATTACCGAGAATTCGGCACACTTAGGCAATCACTTTCTATTCCCTTCTGCTCTGAGCCCCTGGCAGTCACCAACCTATTGTCTGTGTATGGATTTGCCTTTTCTGGACACTTCGTATAAGATAAAATCACACAATATGTGGTCTACATGAATGACTTCTTTAACTTAGCATATTTTCACAGTTTATCCATTTATAGCATATATTAATACATATATCAATAGCACAACTTTTCATATGCATGTTGACCATTCATACACCTTCTTTGGAGAAATTTTTCTTGAATTCTTTTGCTCATTTTAATTGGATTATTTGTCTTTTAACTGTTTAATTCTAATTTAATTTAATTTGAAAAATGTATCCTGGATACAAGTCTCTTAATCAGATATATGATTTGAAAATATTTTTGCCCATTTGGTGGATTTTTTCACTTTCTTAATGACATCTGTTGGAAAACAAAAGTATTTAATATTGTCCTGGCTGGTGTAGCTCAGTGGATTGAGTGCAAGCCTGCAAACCGAAGGGTCACCAGTTCAATTCCCAGTCAGAGCATATGCCTGGGTTGCAGGCCAGGTCCCCACCAGGGGGCATGTGAGAGGCAACCACACATTGATGTTTCTCTCCCTCTCCTTTTCCCTCCCTTCTCTTCTCTCTAAAAATAAATAAATGAAAATCTTTAAAAAACAAAAAAATAAAATCAGAAACTGTGAGTCCTTCATCCTTGTTCTTCACTTTCAAGTGTATTCTGAGTCCCTTAATTTTTGTATAAATTTTAGGATCAGCATGTCAATTTCTGTAAAGAAAGCACATCAAATTTGCATAGGAATATGTTAACTCTGCCAATCAATTTAGGGAGTATTTCCATTTTAGCAATATTAAACCTTCTGATGCATGAACATTATATTTCTTTTTCATTTATTTAGGTTTTTCAATTTTTAAAATGATATTTGCAGTTTTTAGTGAAAAAAAAAACTTGTATTTCATGTGTTAAGTTTATTCCTAAGTATTTTAGTTTTGAGCTATTATAAATAAGATTTTCTTAATTTTGTTTAAAATTATCTTTTCAAATAGAAGTGTTTGTACTTTTAAAGGTTGTGTAGATCTGTGATATCACATGAAACAAGTTTCAATTTGAGGATCATCTCATACATATTAGATTTAAGTGAAATAAGTCAGGCAGTGAAAGACAGATACCATAAGATCTCACTTATAAGTGGAACCTAGTCAACGAAACAAACAAATGAGCAAAATAGAATCAGAAATATGGAAGTAAAGAACAAACTGACAGTGATCAGAGGGGTGGGGGTGAGAGGGATAACAAGGGGAAGAAGGGGAAGGGACAAGCCAAGGAACGTGAATAGAGGACTCATGGGCACGGACAATAGGCGGGGATTGGCCGTGGGAGTGGGGGCAGTGGGGCAAGGGAGAGCCATGGGGAAAAGGGAGGACAACTGTAACTGAACAACAATAAAGTAAAAGCTTCTTAATATAAAAATTAAACTTGCTTATCACTTTTAACAGGAGTATAAAGCTGTGTATGGCCCAGAGAAATCAGATGAATATTAAGGAAGCAATATACATATCAAGAAACTTTATTTTCTGTTACATTATCAAATTAACTGGGCAATATATATTCATTCATATATGAATCATATGATTCACAAAATATAATGCCAAATTTTGAGATTTTAAATAGTCAAACTCATTAAGTGCATTTGTTAAGTCTACTGATTGTATTGAAATTAATAAGTAAAGTACCCAGTTTCACTGTAAATGTTTGCATATAATCTGCCATCACAAAGGTCAGATGAAGACCTGAGTTTTGAATACTGGGGTGGCAAACTAGTCACCAAAATGGTTATTAATACTATGCTTACTTATAGAGTGAGATGAGAAGAACTAATTAAGAATGATATGGCTAGGTATCAATTATCTGTATTACATTTAAAGTTTTTTCACATGTATAGTAATCATATTAATGAATCACATTAATATGCAGGAAAAACACTGTAATAGAGGTATTTTATTGAGTGAGAATTTTAAAATGAATGCTGGAAATGAAAAATTATAATGGGTCCTTTAATTGGAAAATATCCTTGTAGTTCTGTTTTTCAGGAGTTATTAAAACTATACAGAAGAAAATTATTCTATAAAATAACATCTATTTAAAGATTTTTAGGAAGCATTCTCTAGGTTGATTGGTCTGGAAAGGATTAAAAAATGTAAGCACACTCAGAAATATTTTGTTTTGTGGTTATAATAATAACGATTTAACAGCTTACGGAATGAATCACTGTTGGTGATCAGTGTCAAGATAGGAGTGGGCTATGGCTTTGTCCCTGGAAGATCTATCTGTATAATTATCATCCATTTCTTGGACTATGTGTTTTAGATAGAAAGCATCCTAATCAGAATAATGTCAAAGGCGAGGATGATGCAGTTTAAATATTTGTTGATATTATGAAAGTATTGTTAAAATTTTAAGTACTTATCTTTTAGAGATACAAACTGATCCATGTATAGATAAATTATATGATATCTGTAACTCTTCAAAATAATACTAAAACAGATGAAACAAGATTAGTCATAAATTGACAAACATTGACATGGATGATGGATATATGTGGATTCACTGTATTATTTTCTGTACACGTTTACATGTTTGAAGTTTTCCATAATAAAATATTTTTCCCCCTCCCAATATAAAATATTTTTAAAATGCATGGATAAGGCTTTTCTTTGTACTCATTATGAAAGATGGTACAATTTGTACATAGCAGTGCAAAAGCATTGGATGATCCTTGTTTATTTGCAACTGCTTTGCAACAGTTATGAAAATTAGTTTAATTTACTCTCAAGCAGCATTATTTTTAATCAACATTTAACAACATATATAAAATAAATTGTTTGTCTCAAATATTAATGTATTTACAAGGTCCTGATTTAAATGTGTGCTAATTTCCTTTTTTGAGATGGGTATTGATTGATTATCAGTCTTAGACTTTGACATCAAAATATAGTATAGTTATAGATAAGTAGATTCTTGATGAAAATGGAGTTATATAGATTTAGAATATATATATTTAACATATTTACTAATATATACTTAGTATCTTCATTATATTAAAAAGCCACATGTATTACTTGAACATACTAGATTTTACTTAAAGAAAATTGACAACTATTTAAAAATTGTGATATTTTCCATTATCTTACAATTTAATTTTTTACTTATAAAAATTATTTTTCTTTAGCTTAGTACACAGAAAATTGGTAAAGGAAAATTTGATATTTAGCTAATAATGGGAAATATTCTATGTGTAAGACTTATCTAGTATAAGTATATTTATTTGTTAACAAGTTAACTGGAAAATAAAGTGTATAGAGATTTAAGGAATTAAACATGTGGTTAGACCAGCTCACCTTTAAGATCTTTACCAATCTTGAAGTTTAACATTTCTGAGGTATTTTTAGTTGCCTTTTTTACAGTAACATTATAAATCTAGAGAAGCCCCAAACAAAATGCAATTTTGGTTTTACAATAATTAGCTTTGAAACATAACCTTCAAAAAATATTTTATTATCTTATATGAGTACATTATGGTATAAAATCAATAATTTAGCTACCCACTGGAGCCTTTCATTTTTCTCAGTATTTTTTAGAGAAGCCTCTATATGCTTCCCATTTAACTTTTTTCTTTCCTACCGGGATCCTGTAAGAAAATATAATAACTTTCTAAATCATTAAAACCTAATAGAAAATTAGGGTTATGATAGATTGCTTTTCCTCTGTGGTAGCAGACAGGGTACATATAATGGTCTTGAGCTCCCTTAAGACACATGAAGTAGCGTCTACCTTCTCAAGGGAGGGTGTTTGAAATTAAACATGTATGAATTCTCTATTCCACCAAGGGGAGGTTTGACAGCCCTCTGCAAGTATTGAACTTGGGGACTATAATTCTCTGCTCTTAACCATTGACTTCACATTCAAGAAAGAAAAGCCTTCTTGAATAATAGGTATATCTATTCATGAGAACAATCTCAGTCACATAGTTCCCAAAGAGAGGCAATTTCAAGAGCAATGAAAGGATAGTGCTGACAGTGGACACTTTGGGGCATTATTTTGGTGTATGATAGCTGTCATTGGGTGTGCCTTCTCGATAGATTCTCAATAGCTTACTACACTGGTGGTGGTCACAGAGTAGGTAAGCTTAATTTGAACTCTATTCATTTTCTATTGCTGCATAACAAATAACCCCAAAATTTAGCAGTTTAACACAATGAACTTTAAAAAAAAATCTGACATGATTTCTGTAGATCAGAAATTCAGGAACAGATTAGCTGGGTTATTCTGGCTCAGGGTCTCTCATGAGGTTGTAGTTAAGGTATCAGCTGGGGCAATCATCTCAAGGCTTGAATGGAGTCAGACAATTCACTTTGCAGGTGGCTTCCTCCTTTGCATGGTCAGTTGGCGCTGGTTGTTGGTAGGAGGCATCAGGTCCTTTCCATGGGGCTATTTGAGAGTTCTCATGGAGTGAGGGATCCAAGGCAGCAAGTCAGAAGCCAAAATTTCTTTAATGACTTAGCCCCAGAAATCAAATACGAGCATTTCTGGAATATATTGTTGTTTACATCAGTCAGCCCTACGGAAGGTGGGAGAGGACTACATGAGTGCAGGAATTCTAGGAGATGAGGAGATGAATACTGGGGCCATCTTGGAGCCAGACTCTCAGAGTACGGTAATTCCTCTTTGGGGTGGTTGATAGAGCTGGTCTTGAGAAAAGAAGCTGTTTTGTTGTTGTTATTGTTTTGGTTTTTAAAAAAATCTTTTAGCTCCCCATTTGTGTGCATCTTCATGCAACCCTCTATTTGCAGATTGCAGTACTTTCAAGTTGGCTCCTTAGTTCTCAGGGCTCTGCTGGGGTGGCCTCCCTCTCACAAATGCAACAGATCTTTGGGGGCAAGTTGTGTGTCAGTCACTGTTCACATCAGTGAAAAAAATCACTCCTGTCGTAGAGTTTACCTTTTCTAGTAGCTTCTTTCCTTATCTCCTATGATCCATAATTTCCAGTTTTCTCCTATTAGCATTCTGCCAAAATTACTATATATCTGATAAAGTAAATGTGATATTATGGTTTTAATAAGAAATATATATATATTTTGTCTTCAACCCCATTCCTGGCACAGAGCTCCTAAAACACTTGTAGTTTTCTATGATTACAGCATTAAAGGTGTCTTTTGTTATGTTAATAAGGGGACTTTTGGGAAGCCCCTAGGTAACTAAGGATGAGGGCTGGTTGCCAGGGTATCCAACCAGTGATTAGAGGATTGGAATTCATAATCCTATCCCAGACCTTTCTCCTCTCCCCAGAAGGAGGACAGGGACTAAAGGATGACTCAGTCTCCAATGGCCAATGATTTAATGAATCATTAATCAATATATAATGAAGCCCCCATCAATACCCAGAAAGATGGGTTGGGAGAGCTCCTGGGTTGGTGAAGAGGTGCAGATTTGGGGAGAGTGGTATGCTCAGAGAGTATGAAAGTTCCTTGTACTTTCCACATACCTTGCCTTATTCATTGCTTCTATCTGGCTGTTTCTGGGTTATATATATCCTTTTATAATAAACCAGTGATCTCATATGTAAAATATTTCTGAGTTCCATGAGTGACTTTAGCAAATTAATTGAACACAAGGTAGGGGTTGTTGGAAACTCTAATTTATGATAGGGTGGTCAGAAATACAGGTGACTGCCTAGACTTACAACTGTCCCCTAAAGTTGAGGGATATAATCCTGTAGGACCGAGCACTTAACTTGTGGGATCTGATGCTATTTTCAGGTAGATAATGTTGGAATTGAGCTGACTTGTAGGACATGAGGCTGGGGTCCAAGAATTGCTTGGTGGTATGGGCAACTCCTCCCTTCTGCCCCACAAACATTGGAATTGGGTCCAGAAATTTTAGTAAACAAATTAAAGGAAAGAAGTCACTGAGTGGCAGAATCGTCTAAAAATAGCATTTTAATTTAATAGAGGTATTTTGTGATTTAATCTAAAAGAGGCCCTGAGGCAGATACTAAGTGCAAATGGGGGAGTATCTCATTTGTATCAGTTTCACTTCTTTATGCCATCAATACACCTACTCTTGTTCAATGGAAAACATTACCATCCAGCTACCTCATGCAGCATGGTGTTTTCACAGGGTGGAAATGCAAGACTGAGACATCTATGTATTTCAAGCTTAAACAGAGGCAAAAACATTAATATAGTTATCACCATAAACACATGAGGAGTGTCAGAGATTAAAATAGCTAGTTTTGCCATTTCCTTTCAAAATTGACACTGTGGTTTGAATTTCTGCAAAAATAGTATAAAGACAGTCTATAAGTGTGTGTATGTGTGTGTGTGTATGTATGTATGTATGTATGTATACATATCTCCTAAGCCAATGTTTGAGGGATTCTGGAATTTATACCTGTGATTAGCCCTAAAACATCTTTCCATGGGACTTTTTCTTTTTTTGAGCCTTAAAACTGTTTGGGGCAATAAATCTTTCTGTGAATGTCAGATTAGTCAACATGGAGGAGGTAAATGGAAACTAATGACACTCATCAAGTTGATGATGTGAATGATTTATTGGACCCAATCGTTTAACACTTTTCATAAAGTCAATATCAGGGAAAGAAACTGGGCTCTTACTATGGTGAACTGTATTTGTACTGTCAACACTCGGTGATTTATTACAAACCTGTAGCTAGGATTAGGATACTATAAATGGGGGGAAATGGAAGGCTCATTAATTTTTTATACCCACAGGTGGAAGACATGCAGTGGGCTAAGGGAGAACACATTCAGCCGGCGTCTCTCTGCAGCCTGCCGTGTAAGCCTGGGGAGAGGAAGAAAACGGTGAAAGGAGTCCCTTGCTGCTGGCACTGTGAGCGCTGTGAAGGTTACAACTACCAGGTGGATGAGCTCTCCTGTGAACTTTGCCCTTTGGACCAGAGACCAAACATCAACCGCACAGGCTGCCAGCTTATCCCCATCATCAAACTCGAGTGGCATTCTCCCTGGGCTGTGGTGCCTGTGTTCGTTGCAATACTGGGGATCATCGCCACCACCTTTGTGATCGTGACCTTTGTCCGCTATAATGATACTCCTATTGTGAGGGCTTCAGGACGCGAACTTAGTTACGTGCTCCTAACAGGGATTTTCCTCTGTTATTCAATCACCTTTTTAATGATTGCAGCCCCAGATACAATCATATGTTCCTTCCGACGGATCTTCCTAGGACTGGGCATGTGTTTCAGCTATGCAGCCCTTCTTACCAAAACAAACCGGATCCACCGAATATTTGAGCAGGGGAAGAAATCCGTCACGGCCCCCAAGTTTATTAGTCCAGCATCCCAGCTGGTGATCACCTTCAGCCTCATCTCCATCCAGCTCCTGGGAGTGTGTGTCTGGTTTGCTGTGGACCCTCCACACATCATCATTGACTACGGAGAACAGCGGACTCTGGACCCAGAGAACGCCAGGGGAGTGCTCAAGTGTGACATTTCTGACCTCTCGCTCATTTGTTCACTGGGGTACAGTATCCTCTTGATGGTTACTTGTACTGTTTATGCCATTAAAACGAGAGGAGTTCCAGAGACTTTCAATGAAGCCAAACCTATCGGATTTACCATGTATACCACCTGCATCATTTGGTTAGCCTTCATTCCCATCTTTTTTGGTACAGCCCAGTCAGCAGAAAAGGTAAGTGCAAGAAAAGTATTTGTCAACCCTTTCCTGGGATTTAGCTTTTTCTTCAAGATGCTTTCCTGCCTTTCATTTTGGTTCACTTATATTCTTTCAAGATGATTCAGTCTGTGTTATTCTTATTTAGAAATACACACACACACTATATTACTTAGGGTCACTTTGCTTTGATGTGTGTTGAGTGAGGCTGATTTCCCATGAAGAGACTTCCATATGCCCTCAGCAAGGGTGGAGATGGTCAGAGCTCACATCACTTTCTGAGTCTCTCTTCCCAGCTCTCTCCTCTACTAACATAACTCTTGTTTTCCAAATGTTGATTAAAAGAGGAAGGAAGGAAGAAAAGGGCAAACGTGATTCACAGGTGAGAGCTGTCCCAGAGATATTCCAATTCCTGACAAATGCCTCTATTTCTGAGTCTAATGTGATGTTTTTAGTCACAGAAGGAAGTGTTATCGTAAAACAACAACAAAAAGAAATTGAAACCATCTTACTATTTCTCCTCAATCTCCAGTTTTATTGCTTTTCCACTTGTGGAGGGTGATGATAAGGTATTGAAGACAACAGTGGGCAATTATACAAAGCAGTTTATAATGTTTTAGAAGCTGGGGATCAATGGAACCTCCCAAAAGAATTTTCATTTGTCACTATTAACCTTTTCCACATAAACCACAGTGAGTAAAGAACATCTCTCTGTGAAAGACAGTGTGAGTGGAAATGGATGTATGTGGTTTAATATACAGAAATGCAGAGAACTAATGCTAACATTAGTTATTCCATTAGAATTCTAACCATTAGAATTCCAAGGTTTGGGCAGTATGCTAAAGAAAAGCTGGCTTGTGAAGCAAAAGCAAACCTATATATAATGGATAGCCCTTCAGCTCAATGTGTATATGAGAAAGTTCTTTTCCCAAAGGGAGGACTTCAAGATTGTTCCATCTTCCATCATCAAAAGTCATGAGGAAATCAAGCATCCTGGGGGCAATTCCATTCCCTAGTCTCTAACATTCCAGGTGAGGTCATGCATGACTTTTAAAATCCCAACTAATTCGGAGGAAAAAGTATTTAATAAGGGCACGGAGAGCTCATTAGTATGAACATTCATCCCTTGCTCGATCGATGTAGCCTGCAACCATGTTTGGATGGAAATGTACTTCAGCAAACTAGTTGTTGAGTGGAGAGAGCTCCTGTGGGTTCCAGACCTGTGCCCTTTCATGCCTGGCACGGCAGCTGGAGGTCCATGAATATTTGATGTAGGACCAAGCATATGGCAGAAAAGAAAGTAAGATAGTTTGGGGCTCTAAACCTAAAAACTAGGAACCATTATATTTCGACATATTCAGATGAGAATTTATTAGTATCAAATGTGTAAATTGAACTTAGGAAATAATGTGAGAGTTGGAAAATAAGTTTCTCAGTACTTATTGGGTCAGTTTTGATATGGCTAATTGTGCTAGTCAAGACAAAACAATGACTGCATTATGTGACTATTAATAACATAAACTTAAGTGGTATTTGTGTTTGAACCTAGGACTGCCTTTATTTCTATATTCTGTTTTATCTGGAGTACACCCCAAGTAGTTTATTTTGCTTTTGTGGACGATAAGTATTTAGCTAAACAAAATCTTCTGAGTTCTGACATCTAACCTTCTCCTTTTTTTCTATCTCTTTCTTTATACTTTATAAATTACAGCCTACTCTAGTTTTTCATATTGGACTTCCAATGTTGTAGGCAGATATAAACACAATGCTAATACGATTTTTTCTATTCATATAAGTCTTTCAGTGCTTAGATTTTTAGTATAAATAAAATCATGGTCCTACATCAGGCTATTGGATAGCATAATTGTAGTTAAAACATGCATCATGCTAACAAGTTTTTTAAAGTTAATGAAAAAGAAAAAGAACCATTGTCTCTCAGAACAAAAACCCTACAGTTGCAGCTGCCCCCGAGGAGCAGTAACAGAGAGAGTAAGAGTTTCAGGATGAACTGGACACATGGATGGGCCCCGGGGGATGGAGGCTGCTGGTGCTGCTGAGCCTGCAGGAACTGTACATCCTTCTAAAACCCCGAGTCGGTGTGTATGTTCATAGGGGGAGGTATATCCATGCCTATGGAGAGATGACTGAATGTGGCTAGACAAAATTCCTTTTTATTTCTTAGTTTTGTGCAATCAAAACAAATCAGAGAAACATAGTGTAAGACAAATTATAATGTTAATTGGAATTTATTTTGTATTTATTATATGCCATGACATGGGAAAGACTAAAGAAATCAATAAGAAACACCAATTCTAGAAATTTTCAGAATGTTGCAGTCTGGGAGTTGCTGAACTTCGAGCAACGCTACATCGAGAGAGATTATAAGTAGCTAAGATTTTGCTACTGAAGTGCTTTTTATAACACACGCATGCGTCATCCTAACACTTCACATTTGCTACCTGCTCTTCTCCGTCAAAGTATTATTTATAACAGTACACAAAATGTTTTAGAATGATTATTTTTTCACATTGCTAAAATTACTGACATGTTTATTAAAAGTGAATAAAACTTTAATATCTCTAAAAGAAGACTCTAAATAAGTTTTACCGACTTTGGAGGACCAAAGAGCTGGTCAGTCCTCTATGCTCACTTCTAATGCTTAGCCAATTAACCTCACCATTATCAACTTGAAGTGTTTGCGACAGCTAGGCAGCCCACATGTCCATTAATCCGGCACATCCTTATTGAGCATTATGTCCAGCATTGTGCTAATTATTGAGCCTGTGTCAGTCTGCTTTTCCTGAGACTTTCTTGTAAGGCTCAGTCTGGCTCCCAGCCGATGCCGCCTGATGTCTGCCAGCACCAGCAAGGTGCCAGCATCAAGGGCAAGAGAGGATCATGCTCAAGGGCAAGAGAAGATAGTGAGGAGTCAGATCTGAGATGAAAAAGCACAGATGAGAACTATGAATGCTATAATGCTATACATCAGTGACATCAAATTTATAGTATGGAAGACAGCAGAAGAGCAAAATTTCTTCTAGAATGTATTTAATTGTGCTTCTTAGAGTAATGTCTACAGAAGAAAACTTATCTAACCACATACATCTCATTGAAATTACAAGAGAACTAGGAATAAAAAGTAAAATTAGTTGAATAATTTTGATAGATAATTCAGAAAACCTCTGTGTAGCATCAGGTTATAAATGGACATTAGTAATATTCACAAAGATAGACAGCTCTGTCTCTCTTCAATGATAAAACTTTTTAAAATTGTTGACAATATTACAGATATCCCCTTCCCCCCTTTGCTGTCCTCCCCCCCAGTCCCCACCCTCCCTCTGAGCCACATTGCTTCTGTGTCCATGGGTTACTCATATATGTTCTTTGGTTAATCTCTTCCAGCCCCCCCACCCCCACCTACTTCCCTTCTGAGGTCTGTCTATCTGTTCCATGATTCCATGCCTCTGGTTTCATTTTGTTCATCAGTTTGTTTTGCTCATTAAGTTCCACACATGAGTGAGATCACATGGTATTCGTCTTTCTCTGGCTGGCTTGTTTTGCTTAGCATAATAGTCTCCAGGGCTACCCATGCTGTCACAAAGGGTAAGAGTTCCTTCTTTTTTATAGCCATGTAGAATTCCATTGTGTAAATGTACCACAGATTTTTTACCCACTCATCTACTGATGGGCACTTGGGCTATTGTAAGTAACACTGCAGTGAACAGGGGGGCTTATATATTCTTTCTGATCAGTGTTCCTGGAATCTTAGGATATATTCCCAGAAGTGAAATTGCTGGGTCAAAAGAAAATGTCATTTTTTAATTTTTTGAGGAAATCACATACTGTTTTCTGCAGTGGCTGCACCAGTCTGCATTCCCACGAACAGTGCACTAGGGTTCCCCTTTCTCCACATCCTCACCAGCACTTGTTTGTTGATTTATTGATGGTCACCATTCTGACAGGTGTGAGATGATATCTGATTGTGGTTTTAATTTGCATCTCTCTGAAGATTAGTGATGTCAGGCATTTTTTTTTCATATATCTCTTGGCCATCTGTATGTCCTCTTTAGAGAAATGTCTATTCAGGTCCTTTGCCCATTTTTAGATTAGATTGTTTTTAATTTCTGCATATTCCTTTTTCCCAAAATTTGAAATCAAGATGAATCATGTGTATTTCAATAGATCTTAATGACATCATTTATTAGCTCTGTGCTTACTGCTACATTCTACTAGGTCATCATATAAATGCACTTTTTGTTTTCATGTAGAAAAATAGTGTGAAGGAAGGGTGGGTTTCTGAGGCATGGAAATTGACTAACACTCTCATAATTGTGCTGAAAAGGCAAGATTAAAATTTAATCAAAATAAGAGTCAGAAAAAGAATCATCAGGGATGGTTAGAGGTTTTTGTGATGACAAAACAATCTCTTAAACACATCTTTTACCATCTATAATTGGCCTCATAAAACCAAGCTTATCAGACAAGGGTTATGACACAGCCAGGCTCCGATGAGCACGCCGCTTCAGATGCAGTGTCAGATGGAAACAAAATCAAATGCCCTCCAAGTGGAGAAGAAAATAAAGCTCAACAGTGTCAACACCCTGGAATGTCCCAACCAGCCTTTCTTCCTCACCCTCTGCTTGCATCGTGCAGCCTCTATCCAGTAGTGCAAGTCGGAAGTCTGGGAGTCATCTGAGACTCCTCCCTTTGCTCAGTCCTACCACTTTATTTCCTCCTCTAATTGTAAAATGGAATCTTTTACAAATTCATGGAGGGTAAGCAGTGTCTGTCTGATTGTACGAGTATATCCGATTGTACTGATTGTACGAGTATATCCGAATGGAAAAGTCTCTTATAATATAAGTCCTTTTATGTTACTACCCTCTGAATAAGCGCCAATCGAATAAGTGAATGGGGTACCTTGTACAATAACCATGCGCTAATATAAATGCTTATTTATGATTTAAGCTAGACTGTAGCATAATGGGAATGTTATATATACATCCTATAGTGGCCCACATTACACGTTTTTCTGAAAAATAGTATCTCATTTAAATAATGGGCCATGGACACTTATTTTAAAAATTTTGTCATCATCACTTATTCTGAAATAGGACTGCTAGATATTTAGGGAGAAATGCAAAAAGGAACTATTATAGTTGTCCTTAATTCTATCAAAAATACACAAAGCAAAGGGGATTAATCTGATTATCTAAATAATTTTGCAATGTCATTCTTTCCTTGCTCTTTTGCTGCATCTGAATATTGAAGGCCAGCAGAGTCTAGGAATGCAGAAATGGATGAGAGGAGTTAGGAGGAGCCTGAGCTTTAGAGTGGAAGGGCTTGGAAGGAAATGCTGGCTCTGCTAAGCAAGCTGAGAAAAAGTAACCAATGTAAAGCAATCACCTTCAATTGCATTCAGCCCTATTCTCAAACTAGGGCAGATTTGAGTTCATATCATGTAGGAAAGGGCAAGAAGATGATTAACTTTAAATTAAAAAGAAACAAACAAACCAACAAATAACAAAACCCTCCTCTTGTCTCATTATAGTGTACTTGTGTAATAGACCTCATGGCAAGTTTACATATTAGTCATGAGACCTGTTTAGCACATAATAGGCAATCAGTAAATGTTGACTTTTCCTGTAAGGCTATTTTTCACGAAGGCAGAGGCCTTATTTGGTTTGCTGACCATTTCGTTTTGGGCACCTAGCATAACCAGGCCAGAAAACATTCTCAAAACACATTTGTTTAATGACTGAATGCATTCAAATTTACCCACATAATCCCCTCAATTTCTTCAGCCATTTAGACCATGCCTGTGCGGCACCCCACTGAAAGGGTTATTAAACAAACAAAGGGCTTCCCTGAGAGTGTAGATGATACAGATTATAGCAGTTAAAGAGGGAGACAGAGCTAAGGAGTAGGAGAAAGAGAAAAGAGAGTTCTTTCTAAATATATAACTGCCTTTATATATTTAGCAGAAAATACTGGAAGAGGCAAAGTATCATCAGAAAGCAGTTGCTGAAATATTTGAGTTAAAATTTCAAAATTGAATAACTCTAACAAGATTTGTAAAAGAGATAGTTCTGAAAATAATAAATGAAACTCTTGCTTTTAAAGTAATAGTCCAGGTAAGAAAAGAACAGCCTGAGCAAACTGAAGTAAGAGTGTCAACATGACCTAGACAACAATGGAAGTGATTTTCAGAACAGGTCAGACTAGAGGTGGTTTCTAGCCCCTCCTGCCTCCTAACATGTCTTTACTTCCTTAGAATGGTGGGAAGTAGAGATGATTATTAATAGCCACCTTGTGTGTTTGCAATTGTTATAAACTATCTAGCATTTTCTTTCCTTGTCAGCTTATAGTCATTTGAAGCTGATCTTTTTGAAGGTTTCATGATGTCCCATTATAGTTATAGAACTATTTTTGATATTAGGGTACATAGTATACGGGGCAAGAATCATCATACCAGATGGTTACAGTCAACTCTGGAAGGGAAAAAACAAATGTATAAAAGAGAAAAGAAAAAAAAAAAACAACAGGAAAAGAAAAAAGTCTCGTTTGTACACTCAGTTAAAATCACATGCTTCTGAAGATATAGAAGAAAAAAGTGAAATAAAGGGATTTTAAGGCACAATGTAAGCAAGCCTGTTAATTAGCTCTCTTAGGGAATGTTGCCTTAGCTAGGCTTATTTTGTTTCCAGTTGTGATTTATGTTACCGCTGTAGAAAATTACCTACTTACACATTTAGGGCAATTCTTTTGGGGGATACCTATCTTATTTGAGAACACAAAGAAATATTTGCTTGATGAACTTTGCTTAGACTCCATGATCCTTCATTCCAGGGCTCTGAGGAATCTGTGGGGCCTAGAACTAGTTAGTGAGATTGTGGTATTTTCACATTCATCCTTTTTAAATTAGAATTTAGTTTATAGAGTTTTAAGGTTTTATGCCCAAATTACAATAATTTAATTTACTAGACAATTAATTAACCTGGGAACTTAGTCCTAGAACTAAATGGTTTAACTTTCTTAATATGATTGAAAATGTTAGAATACTGGACTTGATTAAGATTAAAACATGAATATTTTCAGGGTTGGTAATGACCACGACTATTTCAAAATGTTTAGGAGACTGTCATACAAATAGACTTATTTTTTCTACATAGACAGAACATTAGGACACCCCTGACTGCAGATTATACAGAATGATATAGTAACTAATTTCCTTATATAACTTCAAATCATGTTTTTCATGATTCAATGATGCTTATATATCATGCAGCACACAGGGTGCCAGCAAGAGCAGATTGCAAGTAAATAGTTTCTTCTGGCTGTTACCAAAACATATTTTTATGTTGGGAATTTTAAAAAATTCTCAGTGCTAAATCACATTGATTAGTACCACACGTCCCAAAATGCAGAACAATATTTAACAAAAAATTAGTACAAATTTGAGGCTATTTAAAATAAATGCAAGCATATTTATTTGCATCATTAAAAGGAAATATATATATATAAAGGAAATATATATATAAAGGAAATATATATATATATATATATATAGCTTAGCCTGGCTTTCGGTTCAAGATATGAACTGGCCCAATCATCCCTTCACTCTAAGGTGACAATAAAATTTTTGAAAAAGAAAGAAAAAGAAGAAAGAAAAGAAAAAATGGAAGGAAAGAATGATGGAGAGGTGAAGAAAGAAAAAGTGAGAGAGGGAGAGATCATATTATTTTCAGAACCAACGTTAGGTAAAACAGTTTGAGAGAGTCCCTAAGAATAAATTGAATGGGTCTGCTTTATGATGAAATTAAAACTGGGAAAGCACAGCCCAAGAGATGTAAGTGGTTTTACCATGGAAGTCACAGATAATTTCTAACCCTAAAGCCATCATAAATATCTGAAGCAGGCAATCAAGAAATTTATTTGATTGAGTGACAGTCAAGAAATTTATTTAAGGAGCCACATTTCAAAATAGCTGGGCCAGTTAAGCACCTCACTTACCCCCCCTGCTCTGACTTTACATGTAGAATGAGTACAGGTAAAACTTACAGAATTCTATTTTAAATAATGGGAATCATCTGACAGTAGAATTATCTTATACTTCTAGTGTGGGGAATAAGTAAGGCACTGAGACAGAAACACAGCAGAATTTGAAGTAATTTTATTTTAGACAGGTACAGACAAATGGGAAATAGAAAATACAGAATCTACACAGGAGAGAAATATGATAAATTTCTCAACTCTGAGAATAAGTTCCTCCGGGGATGGATCCCCAGCCACTTGCTTGCTTGTGTCGATGCATCTTTAAGAGAAGCCACTCAGGTGTGATAATCACTGACTTAACAGACACCTATCATCTTTTTTCCTGTCCAAGGAAAATTTATAATTCATCCTCATCAATAAACTTGGTCCTTCAATTATAATTATACATTAATAGCTGAAAATGTCATGATAACTGTAGAAAACCAATAGCATAATTTTTAAAAGCCAGGAACTCCACAAAAAGCTAAACCAGAGGTAATTCAGAAAATACAAGATCATTTTTAAAAAACAGAATTTTAATTACCACTTCAAGAGAGAATCAAGATACTATTGAACGTGCACACATGCACAGATTGCTATGGAAAACATTAACCAAAGAATAAAAATATCCTGGAAATTAAAAGTATGAATATGAAAATGAGAAACTGAACAGATAGACTGAAACATAGGGTGGTTAGGATTAAAGAGCAGAGCTCTGAAGGGTAAAAGAAAAGGTAAAACCGAAATGGAAAGAAGAAAAATGAGAAAAGGAAAATATGAGGAAAAGTTAGAACACGTTGAGCATCGATGCAGGATCCCCGTGTATATCTAACAAACATCTGAGAAGAAACAGAGAAAAAAGAAGAGGAAGAAAATATGCAAAAATAAAAGAAGAAAGATTTCACACATTAAAGAAAGATAACTCTGACAATTTAAAGGGATACATATTTAGTAACATTTCACTAATTGAGAGAAAATTCTAAGGCTTTAAGAGGGAAAGAGGAATGATAATCAAACCTGATATGCAACACTGGATTCTAGAAAGCAAAGAGCAAAAACTTTCTAAGGGAAAAGTATTTTAAACTTAAAATTGTGTAGCCAGCCAAACTATCAATTGTTATGAGATTAAAAATGTATGTGACTCAGAAAATCTGATGCCTACATAACTTATGCATGAATTATTCTAGATGTAGTTCAACAACAACAAAAAGTGTATCTGCTGAGATATGTGTAGACACAAAATGGGCTCATCAAAAATCTTTGTGTAGTGGATAAAAACTCGGGGTGATATCTCAGGAGCGAGGAGTACCAGCCCCATCAGATCCCCTAGACTAGGGTTCCAGTACCAGGAAGAAAGTCCCCATAACGTCTGGCTCCAAAAACTAGTGGGGATAGAGTTGGTGGAAGAAACTTCTAAAGTCCCAGACAGGTCCCCTTAAAAAACCCACACAGAGGCTTATTCAGACTCACTCCTTCTGAGCTCCAGAACTGAGGTAGGAGCTTTAAAGGCACCAAAGGCATTCAGGGAGGAACTGAAGTGTCTCGCATCAAGCCAGGAGCTGGGGGACAGTTTTCTCCCAAACAGAAAGACAGGCAGAAGCCATCGTCCCTTTTCTGAGCCCTCCCCCCACAGAAGCACAGAGCTGGCAGGTAGGCGTCATATCTGAGACTCCATCAATACTGTTTGCCCTGCCCTGGAGATCCCCCAAGACTGTGTCCCACCCAACTGATGGGCCCACCCAAAATGTTAACCATGACTTTTCCATATGAATGGCTGGTCTTGGCTCATTCTTCACAACTCCCTAAACCCTACCAAATAAACAACAAACAACCTCAGTAAACCCATAGGTCTCTCCTACCTCTTGCTAAGTGGCTCCGGGCCTGGCACTAACAATAGATAGCTTAGATTCACAACTTGGCTTTACTTGGAAACCTCCAAGCTCAGCAAAAGTAGCAGCCATCTCTCAAGCCCAACACAAGTAACATCATTTCAGATTCCTTTATAGCTCATGCAGGGTGGCCCTGGGCAAAACACAAGAGGGGTCTGACCTTGGCCTGCACCATAAACCATCCAGGAAACCCCAGGGCCTGTATACCCAGTGGACAGCTATAGACTACATCAGAGCACCACTACCCTGCCGCTGCACAGCTAATCCTCCACAGAGAGAGGAGGTTGGTGGTCACTGGTCACAGCAAGTCCTTGCAGCTGACTGGCCTGGGTAAATGACCTTTCCTCCCATTGATCTGCCAACAGCAATCAAGTCTCATGTACAAGAGAAAGGCGTACTTAGCCCACGTGAAAGGTACACCTTGAGTACCCAGCTTAGGTGATAGGGGAGGCTGTGTTAACGAACACAGGGAGGCTACCAAAGGGAGGAGACAAAGAAACATGGCCAAATGAAAGAACAGATCAAAACTCTAAAAAAGGAGCTAAACAAAATGGAGATAAGCAACCTATCAGATGCAGAGTTCAAAACACTGGTTGTAAGGATGCCCAGTGTTTAGCATCCTTTATGTCAGTAAAGGATGCTAAACACTAACTGACATAAAGAACAATTTACAGGAAAACAGCAGTAGAGTGGATGAAGCCAAGAATCAAATCAATGATTTGGAACATAAGGAAGAAAAAAAAACAACCAATTAGAATAACAAGAAGGAAAGAGAATAAAAAAAACCCAACCAAGAAACACAAAGATAGTGTATACAACTTCAGGTACAACTTCAAGTGTTTCAACATTCATGTCATAGGGGTGCCAGAGGAGGAGTGAAAGCAAGAAATTGGAAATCTATTTGAAAAAATAATGAAAGAAAACTTCCCTATTTTGATGAAGGAAATAGACATGCAACTCCAAGAAGCACAGAGAATCCCAAGCAAGGTGGATGCAAAGAGGTATACTCCAAAGTACATCCTAATTAAAATGCTGAAGTTTAAAGATTAAAGAGAATCTTAAAAGCAGTGAGAGGAAAGCAGTTAGTTATCTATATGGGAGTTCCCATTAGACTGACAGCTGATTTCTCTAAAGAAACTTGGTAGGCTAGAAGGGACTGTCAAGAAATATTCAAGGTCATGAAAGGCAAGGACCTACAACCAAGATTGTTCTACCCAGCAAAGATGTCATTTAGAATTGGAGGTCATATAAAGAGCTTTCTGGACAAGAAAAAAATTAAATTAGTTCATCATCACCAAATTATTATTATATGAAATGTTAAAGGGGCTTATAAAAAAATAAAAACTATGCACAATAAAATGTCAATAAATATACAACTATCAACAATTGAATCTAAAAAACCAACAGCAAACAAGAAGAGTAGAGACAAAATCATGGACACAGAGAGCATTTTGATGGTTGCCAAATGGGAGGGTGCTGTATTGGAATGGATGATGAGGGGAGGGTGTTAAGAAGTACAAATAGTTAGTACAGTAGAGGAAATGGGCTGGCCAAATAACTTATATGCATGACCCATGGACATGAACTGTGGTGTGGGGATTGCCTGAGGTTGTGGTGGGTGGTGGGTGCTGGGTGTGGGGGGCAACAGGGGAAATATTGAGACAACGGTTATATCATAATCAATAAAACATAATTTTAAAAAACAGTGGCAATTACATGACTTAGAAGAAATGAAGAAATTTAAAAACAAATTGTAAAAGAATATATTAGGCCCTAGTGTCTAATAACCCTTTAAAATGTAGAGTTTCAATAATTACTTTTTTTCTAGCCTTGGCTGGTGTGGCTCAGTGGATTCAGTGCCAGCCTGTGAACCAAAAGGTCATCAGTTCAATTCCCAGTCAGGGCACATGCCTGGGTTGCAGGCCAGGTTCCCAGTTAGGGGTGTGCAAGAGGAAACCACACATTGATGTTTCTCTCCCTCTCTTTCCCACTCCCTCCCGCTCTCTCTAAAAATAAATAAATATACTCTTAAAAAATAGTTATACTCATTTCTTTGTAAGTCCAGTCATGTTCTTGGAAGGGAATAGCATTTAGTGACCATAATACAACATTGCTTTTGTTTTGGTCTTACACTGTTAAAAGGCATTTAGGAACAAAATACAGAAATTTCAATTTCGCTACTGAAGTAAAAGTAAATATACTGTTAAATTACTAGTGATATACCAAAAAATTAGGAGGTGCCTAAGGAAGATCAACAGAGATAGGAGTTGTGCAAACACACTAAAGGGGTCACCTTTTACTGAGTAGTCAACAGATACAATCTAAAGTTGCTAACTCTAGAGATATAAGTATGCTAAAGAACAGCAAAAATAAAAAAGCAAAATATCTTCTCGAACCTGTTAATTCTATAGAACAGCACTGAGATATGGAGAATGGGTGATAGAGGATTTCAATTTTATTTAATAAATGCTTAGAGTTTATTTTAATAAATCTATAAAATAAAAACAAATCATTGCATGCAGAAAGGTTTAAGTGAAAGTTTTAAGAAAAAACTTTTCTCAGAAAACATGAATGTACATTTTCACATTAGGAACTTTTGATGTGTAATATGTATTTGGAGAAAATCTTTAGATGTAGTAGCGGGTGAGTGATTTTGAATTTGTATAATGACTCAAGATCTTTGATCATCACAAATGATTTATGGATTTCCTCCTTCTTATGGTTAATGTCATTTCTAAGTAAATATTTTAAGGGCTAACAATTTAAGTATCAGCTTATAACTGATGATAACACTTCATCAAAAAATATTTATTGAATGTTTGCTATATGCAAGGACCCTTGCTTGATGTTTAGGAAAATGGAATTATGAGTAAGAAGTTTGCTGTCAACTTGTTTGGGGTCAATTAGTGGGGGAACCAATAACTGGTACAAGGAAGAATAACAATATGGAGGCCAAATGTCTACTACTCATTTTTAGGTCTTGGGATCAGTGATGACAAAAAGGTCTTGAGGAATCGAGCAAGTCTCTATGAAGGAAATGGGAATTAAACAGACCCCAAGGGTGGAGAGAAACAGATGAAAGCATCTGTTTGCCCTTCATCAGGGCATTATGTGTAAAACCTGTGGCTGAAGAACTATTTCGAGTTTAGCATAGTCACAAGGAGAGCCGGGTGACCACATGTCCCGATTCCCCCTGTTTCTTAATAGCACTGCTTTTATCCTGGGAAAGTATTTCCCAGTGTAGGCAATAAAGTACAGGGTCACCCACACCAAATAAGGCTCGTCTGATAATTGACAGCCATTCTGTGGTATTATGCTAAGTTTGTACTTTAATTTGCCAGGGGCATAAGCATATTTGAGTCTTCCTGAGCATGGCTATATTCTGAATACCATGACGTTTTCTGAGATTTCTTTGCCGGTGGTGATTCAGATGAATTGGAGTGTGCAAGGATAAGAAAAGGCAGTACCAAGATTATTGAAGGAAGCCAGGCAAGAAATATTGGGGGCTTGACATGTGGCAGGGCAAGTGTAAAGAAGAAACTCGTTTCCAATTGAATTGGGAACAAGAGAAGATAGAGTAGGAGGCGGGGTGCTGGCACTGTGTGGTCTGTGGCTGTGTGTGATTCTGAGCCCTCTCTACGGTTGCCACGAGGACTCGAGCTAATCGGACTTCAAGAAAGAGCCTGTAGCCTTCCATCTGATCTAGGCTAAAGGAGAAAAAGAGAAAAAGTTAGTTGCTGATGACTGCATCTAGCCAAGTATGGAGAAAGATTTGGGAGGCCCAAAATGGAGAAGTTGGGTAAAATCAGATTGTTTAGATGAATACAGGGACAAAAATACCTAGTGGATTATAATTTTCAGTAAACAAATCTGCCAAGTAATATTCAAATAAAGTTTGATAGTTGAAATTAAAAGGCAGACCCTTTAGAAATAAAGTCAAATCATTATGTTTTCTTTTTTTTTTTTACAATTAACTTTTAATAAATAGTGCTTACAATCTTTCAGGAAAAATTTGGCAAAGAAATAAAGTCCCAATTTACATTACATTACATCAGAATCGTGGGACTCATTATACAGGATTTTCCATTGAGGATGGAGTGTAACTTTATGACAGAATGCTTCCTGTAGCTGAAATTAACTTACTTGTTTTTTAAAATCATTTTTATTGATTGATTGATTTTACTTTAATGTTATTTAAGTACACTTGTCTGCCTTTTTCCCCTACCAACCCCAGCCATTCCCACCTCCCTCCCCTGATTCCAGCCCGCTTTGGTTTTGTCCATGTGTCCTTTATAGTTGTTCCCCCAAAACTGTTGTCCCTTTCCCCCCATTTTCCCCTCCCATTTCCCCTGTGGTTACTGTCAGATTGTCCTTAATTTCAATGTCTCTGGTTATATTTTGCTTGCCTGTTTGTTTTGTTGATTTGAGTTTATTGAGGTTACACTGGTTAATAAAATCATATAGGTTTAATGTATGCAATTCTATAATACATCATCTGTATATTTTAAAATGATTATGAATCCAATTTAAATATATAAAATATATAAATTATGTAAATCTGGATGTTAAATAGATTTTATATTCCATTAATTTGGGCAAATTTTAAGGTTATCCTAATTGTCTCTGCTTGTCATGTTCATGACCAAATTCATTTAGAATCTTTTTGCTTACTACATATCTCATTTTTGTGTAACTTTGGGCCCCTTGCATGTAAAATATTGCTCAATCAGTTTTTGATCAGACTATTGTTGTTGCTCTTTAAAATTACTTCTAAAAAGTCACGCATTGGGTCCATACTGCAATCTGCAAATTCTGCATTTTGACAGTGACCTAAATCTTGTTCACAGAAAGGAGATTAAACCAATCAAAACCCACAATGCTAATTATAGGCCTTTTTGTCTGTTTGTTTTTGTTCAAGAATGATATGTTTATTCTCATTTTGAAAAAAATCTTTTTTGATTCAAAAATTGCAATCAGTTGAATGTTTTCATCAGAATTTTATATTTGCTATTTGTGCAGTCACATGTATCTCTGGAAAACTACCAAGGAATGTCATGTTTCCTGCTCTCTGTTGGCCCAAATCCCGTAGAATACAATTTTTTTATGAAACCTCTGTGGGTATAAACGAACACATGCATTTCACACACACACATGTACGTGGGGCTGCCATCGATTTCACGTTCTCGGGCAGGATTAGATGTCATGTTTCTCCCGCCAGCTGTTTTCTCTGAGGTGCTCACACACACGAATCGAATTGAATTGAAATGAGCATCGGTAGCCTGTGAGCCTGTTATAAAACCATGGAGTGTTTGCACCAGCAGGCAGCCTATCACTGCAGCGCTGCCCTTTCTTCCACAAAACACTTTCCATGCTGAAATGCCCAACCAGGCCACACCTTACTGAACATTTGGTTGTTTTGCCTGCTATTGTTAAGAACTGACAATGATATACATTAAGTAAAAAATTACATTTGCATTGAACCATGTAGAGAAGGTTGCACAAAAAAAACAGAAATGAAGGGAAGCAGTCAGTACCATAGGGTTGGTTATAAAGTATGTCTCCAGATAAGGCCCTAAACTTACTTTACGTCACTTATTATTTACAGTGTATTTTACGTACAGAATATGCATACGTTTGTGATTGCTAATGATAATGCCCCATCTTATAGTTTCCTGTCCACTACATGCTGGGAAACCATACTGCACTGAATCTCTTTTTGTTTCTTTGTCTCTTCAATCTCATCTTCCTTCCGCTCAACTTCTCATCTTCCTGATTTTGGCCTTGCTCCCAGGCACCATTCCCTTGAAGCCCTCATCATTCACACAGCTTCTTCTGTAAAAGCTACACTCATGCTTTTTGAACTGGTTTCTTAATGTCTGCTACATGTGTACAAAAATGTGAAATAAATAGTCCAAAGCCAAAATATGAAAGGAATCTAAAACCCAAATTGTAAGATTAAGATATCTAAAACCCAAATTTATCACATTTGAAATACACAGTACATATTGAAAGCCTTTTATATTCCAAACAGCGGGTTAAGGTCTTCATGTCTAAACAATCTTCTTTTTATCTCTAAGGGATGAATTTTACAGATGCAGGAAAGTTGAGTCAAGGATTTTTACATTCATACTGTTACGATGAGGTGTACAGGGGGCCTGAACCTATTCGTTGGACTATAGGCCTCATGCTTTTAGCTGCTCTTTTGTATTTCTACATTATGCTTAATCTTTTTAAAAAGTCTCCCTCTCTATCAGTTATCTCTATTTTTCAGAAGTCCGAACTTAAGAGTTAATACAGACTTCCTCTTCCCTTTCTCCCCTATTTATATACTGCCAACAAATTACGTTTTTCATTTGAAACTTCTTCTAGATACAAGGTTAAATCTCTTCCTGTTTCCAAGGTCAAGTTCCTTGCCTTAAGTCTAGGCTTCTGTAGTGACCTCCTGGAACTTGTTCCTTGAGAGCGACTTCCAGATTTCTGCCATAAAAGTTATCCCACAAACTTTTTCTACTTTCTCACTTCAATATATATTTAACGCATTCACTCTGCATGACACTGGCAGCACTGATTGAACTAGATGTGGCCTGCCTTCAGGGAGACTGAATTGTGGTAGAAGGGACTGATTTTAAACAGACAATTCCAGAAAAATTGATAAAAATTGTTATAGGTGTTATAAAGATGGTATGAAGAGTTTTTAAATGGAAATAATTTCTTATTGACCATTAGCTCAAACATACATTTTGAAAATTTTGTTTTTTCATAGCCCTTCATTTTAATGAACCAAGTTTTCTTACCAAAATCAACTAACCCTGGAATTCTTCTCTAACTTATAAGAATTACAGATTCTGAATACATCTGGAAATTCATTATTTTACATTTCCAGCTCTGTGTTGTTGGTGGGGCATTTATGAGTCTGTGCCTCTATGGTTATATATACAGTAGGTTCTTCATTCAAAAACTCTTCAGGAAAATAAAATAATCATAATTCTTTTGTGCTCTTAACTCTCACTTCTCACTAGTCCCACAATACCTGTCAAAGCATATTGCCAATAGTTTACTAAACATTTCGATCCAAGTATGAGCCAGTGTGTGCCAGAAAGTTACTTCAAGACAAAAGAAAAAAAAAAAAAGGTTTGGTCCGAATGGTTCTTGTGTCATGAACATCTCTGTGCCTTGAGAAAACAAGTTAACTCCTCTGAGTCTCAGTCTCCTTACCTGCAAAACAAGACTCTACCGGGTCGTCTCCCTTCCAGCCTCTCTTGGAATATTAGAACCCAGGGGATGTAATTGCCCCCAGGATGTTTGACTTCCTCTCAATTCTCTAAGGCCCAGTTCACTTTTTTAAAATTTTATTTTAATTGTTGTTCTTATACAGTTTTCTGTCTTCTACTCCCATCCCAGCCCACTGCCCCAGCCCTCCCCAGCTCCCTCCCACTTCCACCCCCCCTAGCTTTTATCCATGTGTCTTTCATACTTATTGCTCTAAACCCTTCCCCTTTTTCCTGGATATTCCTATCCCTCTCCTCTCTTGTTCTCAATTTCTGTGTCTTTGGTTATATTATGCTTGTTTGTTTGTTCTGTTGATTAGGTTCCTGTTAAAGGTGAGATCCTATGGTATTTGTCTTTCACTGTCTGGCTTATTTCACTTAGCATAATGCTCTCCAGTTCCATCCATGCTGTCTCCCAAAACTCAGTGAAGAAGAAGCAGAAAACCTGAACCGACCAATAACAGCAGATGAAATAGAAGCAGTAATCAAAAAATTCCCGACACACAAAAGCCCAGGAGCAGATGGTTTCACAGGAGAATTTTACAAAGCATTTAAGAAAGAGCTAACCCCTATCCTTCACAAACTTTTTGAAAAAATCCAAAATGATGGAAGACTACCAAACTCTTTTTATGAAGCCAGCATCATTCTAATCCCAAAACCAGATAAAGACATAACAAGGAAAGAAAACTTCAGGCCCATATCGCTGATGAACATAGACACTAAAATCCTCAATAAAATACTGGCAAACCGCATCCAACAATACATTAAAAAGATCATACATCATGACCAAGTGGGATTCATCCCAGTTCACTTTTAAGATGCTCTTATTGTAGAAATATTGCCAGTTACTTAGGAAATGGTCAGCCACTCAGAGGCCTGACCTAATTTTTAAGTAAAAGCACATGAAGATTATTATGCATGTGTACTGAAGGATACAAATGAATGCACAAAATATTTTAGAAGATAAATGTGCTTGAGTCAGTCATTAGTCTCATTAACCTTCATAAAGTGCATTCACATCCACATAGCAAGACACAAACATATGATCCAAAGTCTGAATTGCTTTTCTAAAAGCCCCAGGGGACATGAACTCATACCATATGTTTCTTTCAGTTTTACTGAGGTATCTTAGGCAGGGAAATGAAAAAGACCCTCAGCACTTTACATTAATTTATAATTTCTTTTGCTCTCTGATTGAAAAAACAAGCAAAGGTGTGCTGTAAAGCGTAGCTGACAGTAGACATCTCCTAGTTCATCAGATTTAGCTAGTTTAGCATCATCTAGCCTTACTGTGACACATTCCACTCATCATTACTTCTTGCTTATCATTCAAATAATTTATCCCTGCGAGAAAGACACAAGTACCGGCTGTAAGACTCTGATGTGACTCCAGAGAAGTTAATGTGGAAAGTAATCTCTTGTTAGAGATTGATTTTGATTTCAGCTCACATTAGTGAGTTCCTTATCCCCCTTCTACCACATTTGCCGTCTACTTCCAGTTAATGCAGTATCATAAATCGTTCTGCCACCATGCCTTAGGAAGACAGAAGGGAATTACATCTACCAAGCAGCACTCTCATGACAAATTATAGCGTGTTGGTAGTAAGAACCAGTTAAGTTTTCTCATATACCTTTGATTTTTTTTTTCAGTTGACTTTTTTTCTTATTTCACATATCCTGTGGACCCTGAGAGAAAACTAAGCTGGTGTTTTAAAGTCCCTTTTTAATGGGACAAGAGAAAAGCTATTATTTTCTTGAATAGAAATTCCTGATAGTTTGTTCATCAGGAATTTGTATTCAAGAAAAGAAGTGGAGAAAAATGTACAGGAAACCAACAGTGAAGGGAGGGAGTCCAGGTTTTAAATCAATGATTTGGAACAAAAGGAAGAATTAAACATTTGCCCGGAAAAGAAAGATGAAACAAAAATTTAAAGACAGGAGGAGAAGCTTTAGTACCTCTGGGACAACTGTAACTTACCAACATCCAAAACTTGAGCATGCCATAGGGAAAGAGGAAGGGCAAGAAATTGAAAACCCTTGAATAAATAATGAAGGAAAACTTCCCCAGTTTGGTGAAGGAACTAGACATATAAGTCCAGGAAGCACAGGGAGTCCCAAACAAGTTGGACCCAAAGAGGGTAAGTAAAATGCCAAAGGTCAAAGATAAAGAGAGAATCTTACAAGCAGCAAGAGAAAAGAAGTTGGTTATCTACAAAGGAGTTCCCATAAGACTATCAGCTGATTTCTCAAAAGAAACTTTGCAGGCAAGAAGGGGCTGGAAAGAAGCATTCAAAGTGATGAAAAGCAAGGGCATACAACCAAGATCACTCCATCAGCAAAGCTATTATTTAGAATGAAAGGGCAGATAAAGTGCTTCCCAGACAAGGTCAAGTTAAAGGAGTTCACCATCACCAAGCCCTTATTATATGAAATGTTAAAGTGACTTATTTAGATAAAAAGAGGATTGAAGCTATGAGCAGTAAAATAACAAACTCACAACTATCAACAGCTGAACCTAAAAAATAAAAAAAATAAAAATAAAAAAAACTGGGCAAACAACTACAGCAAGAACCAAATCATAAAAATGGAGATCACATGGAGGGTTATCAGTGGGGAGGGGGAAGGAAGTGAATAGGGGAAAAGGCACAGGGAATAAGAAGCATAATTGGTAGGTAGAGAAGAGACAAGGTGATGTTAAGAATAGTATAGGAAATGGAGAAGCTGATGAACGTATATGCACAACCCATGGGCATGAACTAAGGGCTGGGTTGCTGGAGAGAAGGGGAGTTCCAGGCCAGAGGGGCAAAAGGGAAAAATTGGGACAAGCGTAATAGCATACTTAATAAAATATACTTTAAAAAAAGGAAATTCCAATAGTTTGACTTAATTCAACCATGGAAAACATGTGGGTGACAAGAGTTTTCTTCCTGTAGGTTGCAAACCTTATACGGCTAATGGAAATATGTATTTATTTTGAAAAATAAAGCACGTGCAAGATCTATCTGGGAAAAATCCAGCCATTGTTAATATAATGAGAATAGTTTGTACAACATCAATGTAACCTGGCAGCTGGGTAGAGTGGACTGGAATGCACATGTGTGAACAATGACAACTTCACTGTACTAGTCAGTGGGGGTGGTAGATGCCATTGAGTGAGCACATGTACTGTGTGGCATCGCATTCAAAATGACTGAGCAAAGAGAGCGATGAATCTGCATCAAATTTTGCATTAAGCTTGAACATTCCTCTGCAGAAGCTGTTTGGGTGATTCAGAAGCCTGCAGCTATGGGCAAGTGGTGATTGGCAGCTTTATCACTACAACATGCCCACTCATGCATCGTGTCTTGTGTAGAATTTTTTGGTGAAACATCAGACCACCCAGGTGACTCAGCCCCCTACAGCCTAGATTCCGCACCCTGCAACTCCTGGCTTTTCCCAAGCTAAAATCACCTTTGAAAGGGAAAAGATTTCAGTTGATGAGATTCAGGAAAATGCGATGGAGCTGCTGATGGTGATTGGGAGGACTGTGTGAGGTCACTTTGAAGGTTGAAGGGACTGAGGCATCATTGTCCTATGTACAGTGTTTCTTATAACTTGTATCTTCTTCAATAAATATTTCTGTTTTTCATATTACATGGCTGGATACCTTCTGTACAGCTCTTGTATTTCTAACATAAAATATTTTAAGGTCTATTCTAATTGATCACAATGTGCAACAGTTATAAACTGTACATTGTTTTAAATAACACCCAGAACAATTAAATTGCATTCAATCTGATTGCATGGAGGCAGCGTGGTGACCAAGCTGTTGTTAATAGTCAGTGGCTGCAAACAGGATATTGAACCTGGCTGCCTGGTTGCAAACCCTGGTTCAGCCATGCACTGTGTGCTGCAGGCGTTACTACTCTAAACCTCAGCTCTCATCTGTAAAATGGGGATAACAGCAGTATTTAGCAGACAAGATTGGTTAGAATACTAAATAAGATTACTCCTGCCCTGGCAGGTGTGGCTCAGTGGACTGAGCACCAGACTGTGAACCAAAGGGTCACTGGTTTGATTCCCAGTCAGGGCACAGGCCTGGGTTGCAGAATACATCCCTAGTAGGGGGCATGCAAGAGGCAACCACACATTGATTTTCTCTCCCTCTCTTTCTCCCTCCCTTCCCTCATGTCTTAAATAAATAAAGAAAATCTTAAAAAAAAAAAAATAAGACTACTCCTTGCTATTCCAGTGTTGGTGATGGTGAGATAAGGAGACTTCATTTCCCAGGGCCAATGGCCAACTTACCTGAATCACTTTGACATTTTCCATCTGCTTTCTCCCCTACTTTTTTATGCTGATGCATTTGGTAATTGAGACATTTTAAGTTTATATTCTTATTACTTAAATCTGCCCTAAGTATAGAATCTCCCCATTGTTTTAATATAGACCTAGCTGCAAATAAACACCAAATGTTTCACATTTACATCTGGTTAAATAGAGTAGAGCTTACTTATTTACTATCAATTATTACGTGATTGTGTGTTATAAAATAAAGTAATTTTTGCAATTATTTTCATTACTGTAATATGACTATAAATTGAAGAGGTGGTGTTATGACACATTTTGCTTATAACTTTTTTCCCTATTTCTCACACTCTATATATTTTCTCAGAAAATGATCTTCAACCTTGTGATTTGTAAAAGATTGCTATGTTTGCAATATGATTTAAAGCATAAACAATATGTTTTCTTGAAGAAAATAGCCTCAATTTAATGCCAATCAAATATAGTTCTATATAGCAAAATTTGCTTTAATATATTTCTGCATCGTATCTTAAAGTAAGGTATATATAGGTCACAATTTTTTTCAGTTTAAACTGCTTATATTATAAATTCCGAAAGCACAGCTTCTTTTTCAAAATGTTTCACATATTGTCTTTCTCGGAATATTACAATAATTTAAAGCTATTCTATACAATCTGGTATTTTAACAAAGGATTCTCTTTTTTTGCCACTCCACTGCTGGTCTCACACTCTGTATGGTAAGTTTGGTCCCATGTGCCAATATCATGCTTCCTTTAGAATCCTGTTAACCAAATATCTATTTTTAGACATTTAAAAATCTGAGCAAACTTTAGTTTCTGTTTGAAATAGTTCCAAAATCATCAATTGCATTCATATTCAATTTGTAGTTTTCCATAAGAGGTCTTACCAGATGATCCTACAAGTTCTCCTTGAGTTCTCCAGAGGAACAATGTTCAGAGTTTCCTCTATTAGAGTATGTTTTTGTGAGGAGCAGCTTACAAATGGACTTGATTGCACATTTTCTCAGTAGCTTAAATCCCTCTTTTCATATCTTATTCCACAATTCCAGTATTTTACCTTTATTTTGGAATAGTTGGTGCATTTCAAGTCATCTCTCCTATTATTGAATAATGTACTACACATATCAAAACATCAAACAGAGCTATATAATTATTTTAACATCTAATTTTATCATAACATCCTGAAATGTCAATGCCCCTGGATAGTATAGCAAATTTGGAATTGTTAATATGTGTAGAAGGGAAATAATTATTTACAATATTAAAGTATTCTACTTCTTTATGGAATGCTGAAATGAAAAACAAAAAAGCAAAAAATATATATTCATTTTATATTTCAACTTAATATATATTAAGTCATTATCTTCCAAATGTTTTAAAAAATATTAGGTTAGAATTGCTAGATTTATTGAATGAAAATAAAAATGTTGATTAAATTTAAATTTCAGATACACAATGAATGATTATTGTGTATAAATATTCTATACAATATTTATGATATTGCCAAATATTAACTGTTTTTAATCTGAAATTAAAATTTAAATAGGTTTTCTGTATTTTTTCAGGCAACTCTATACTAGGTTAATGAGAATAGATCTATGAGAGAAATATAAATAACAAAAAGTTTAAATAGTCAAGTTATTTGCTAGAGGAATTTAATAAAGCTTTATATTTAAGACATAAAACATTACTTAACAGTACAAATATATATTTAAATTACAAAAAATACATATCAGTATAGATCAGTGTTCCTTGACTAGGTAGCATAAAGTTCTATGGCTAATTGTTGTAGTAACAGAATGAAGCCTTCCCAAAGATGCAAATATTCTAATCAACAAAAGGGAGTTAAGGTAGCACATAGAATTAAGGTTGTTAATCAGCTGTCCCTAATATACATAGAGTATCCTGGGTTATCTGTGTCAGTCCAGTGTAACTATAAGGGACCTTGAAATGGGAGAGAGAGACAGTGGTACAACAATGAAACCTGAGAGGGAAGACAGAATCACAGGAATGTGACCTGAGAAAGATCCAACTGGCCTCTGCTAGAGGAAAGGGGCCCTGAGCCAAGGAATGCAGGCAGAAGCTAAAAGCTGGAAAACGCAAGAAAAGGGGTGGTTCCCTAAGGCCTCGGAAGGAAAGCAACTCCGCCAACCTTGATTTTAGGCCAGGAAGAGGTGCATTTCCAACTTTTAACCCCCAGGACTGCAACATAAATTTGTGTTGTTTTAAGCCTCTTAGTTTGAGGTAATTTGTTACATCAACAGGGAACTAAAACAGTAGGTAAATCCTGTGTATATTATTGCTTTGGGGGACTCCTTATGTAATCTTCTGCCATTTTCAGACATGGCATACCATTTCCTAAGACCAATTATCTTACAATAATGTTAACAATTAATGTTTAATATTGAAAGCCTTTAAAATATATGAATGCACATTTTAAAACAGTATGTTAACATGATATGCTGTACATGAAACATTTTAATTTACATTTAACACATGTACATAGTAAATGAAGCTGCTTTACTCATTCTATCTTTTCATATTTAAAAATTTATTTAATACATATGAGATTGGCTATATCCTTTCCTGAATAGTAAGGAAATACTAAACTTAAAAAAATATGTTTATTTGACACATTTATTAATAAAAAGAAAATTTTAATGAAATTCGAGTAGCCTTTCATAATCTCTAAATTCCTTAGTGTAATAATCTTTTTAAAGTATATGTTTTAATTATAAGTATAAAACATCCACATTGTAGAAAAATTGGGAAGTAGAAAAAGAAAAGCACTTATGATCCTATTAATCTAAAGCACATGCTGTAGCTTGGGAGAATTTTTTTTCCCCAAAAGTGAGTTTTAACCACTTAAAAAAAAAGATTATGTAATATGCTATTTAGTGAATAACAGTGATATACAGGTGTACTTAAACATTTTCCTGATTTTAGGTATTGGTTCATTTGAATTTTCACTATTACAAATGCATTGGAAAGTAAGTCTTTATTGATATATCATTTTGCACCATTTTTATTGTTATTTCTGGATAACCTCCCTGTAATTCTATATAATTATAGAATCAAAAGTAGGACATTTTTATAGGTTATAAATTCATTGTCAATTTGATACTATTGTAAATTAGCATCAACACTATAGAAAGTTCCATATTCAATACATTCTTATAAGCCTTTGGAGATCATTCATACACACATGCGCATGCACACACACACACACACTTACACTAATTTGTAGGTGAAAAAGAAATACTACAATTAGACTGACTTTGGGTACTGGGATGATCTTTACAAATATGATTTTGATTATTAAGCCATATGATTTTGAAGGAAAACTACAAGCCAATTTTAATTATGATATATGGAGATATAAGACACAGTCATTGCAAAAACAAAATCCAATATATAGATGGAATAAGAGTTGTGTGTGTGTGTGTGTGTGTGTGTGTGTGTGTGTGTATCACAGACACCTGTAATGAATAATTGTGGAAAACCTTTAGAGACTTTCATATAATGATAATAAAAAATGAATAAAATTGATTGAAAGATTGTAATATTTGTTGCTAATATATTATCAATTAAAGTTGCTTTCTGATTTCTAAACTCAATTTACAAGAGATGCATTATCAAACATTGCATTTCATGTAAAAAATTCTGCCTTATGACACAGCAATTCACTTATGGGGATATATCCAAAGACATCTGAAACACTAATTCAAAAGAGTATATACACCCCTATGTTCATTTCAGAGTTTTTTAGTATAGCCAAGATTTGGGAGCAGCCAATGTGCCCATCAGTATAAAAGTGGATAAAAAAAGCAGGGGTGCATTTACTCAATGGAAAACTGTTCAGTGGTAAAAAGGGGAAATCTTACCTTGTGTGACAGCATGGATAGACCTGGAGAGTATTATGCTAAGGGAAATAGGCCAGTCAGAGAAAGACAGTACCATATGTGGAATCTAATGAACAAAATAAACTAACAAACAAAATAGAAACAGACTCATAGTTGTAGACAAGAGACTGACCTCTGTCAGTGGTGGTGGGGGGGTGGAGGATTGGCTAAAAGAAGTGAAAAGATTAAGCAAAAAAAAAGAAAATCCATAGACACAGACAACAGTGTGGTGATCACCAGAGGGTAAAGGTGGGAATACATGAAGCCTTGCCTTGGGTGGTGAACAAACAATACAATATACAGGTGATGTAGTATAGAATTGTACACCTGAAACCTATATAATTTTACTACCAATGGCACTCCCTATAAATTCAATAAAAATAAGTAAAACTGAAAATTTTAATAAAAAATTTTTAGTCTAGTTAATATAAAAATAATTTTTCCTTTTCCAATAGTATTTAGAATTTCAATTAGTACAATGAGAATTTAATGTATAGTGGCTAAATATACAGATTTTTCTTTAAAGTTGATCTAAATATCCTCAATTTCTTCATATACATTGTAGTTTAAATTTATATTGATATTTTTCAGATCTCAGAACAATTGGCAGTCATAGTCAGTGTTTCTTTGATCATACATCATTTTCCTACATTTGTGATCTCATTTAATCCTGCATTCTGTATCTTCAAGGAACTGAGCAGAAGCATGAAGTGGGAGAAGAATGAAAGTACAGATACTTACCGGGTGTCTGTTATGCTGAGTCCAGGTCTTGTTGCTATATGTGCGTAATTGATCACAGTTTTACATTGGCCATAATCATAAGTATTCCCCCATTTTACTATATTAAAACTTTGTTTCACAGAACTTTGTGAATTGTAAAGCTAAGATATTTGTATCGTTGTTCAAGTACAGTTGTCTCCATTCCCCCCCCACCACTCTCCCCTGCCCCATCTACCCCCACCTCCCACCCTCAGTCCTACCCTTGTTTGGCTTTGTCCGTGGGTCCTTTGTCCACGGTTCCTTGATGACCCTTCCATTCAAACCCACCTTTAGCTTTAAAGCCTAAGGTCTCCAAAGTTTGAATGTTAAACTATACTACACTTTCATTTTAAGCATTCACTACACCTTTATTGAACTAGGCTATTATAAAACCACACAGAAATTGAAATGCACCTTATGCATATTCTGCACCTTATGTGAATTCTGATTGCTTGTTGGTATTCCAATTGTAATTCTACCAGAGAAACAAAAACAGATGGACCACAGCTTCAGCATCTGCTGCAGTTGTTGGGGCTAAGTTACTAGACAATGGACTCCTTGTGGGCTGGATAGTATTTTCTTTATCTATGTTTTTCTTGTATCCAGCACTGTACTTGACGCATAATAGGTCTGCAGGGAATTGTTGTCAAAGGAATGAACCAACACGTAAGTGCGCGAGCAAGGCAACTCTGTTCTCTCCACATTGTTTCTGTATACAACCTGATAGTTGAAATTGTATTCTTGAAACACTGAAAGACAATGTTGGAAAAAAAAAATATATATATGAGCAGTACTAATTTATAAAAATGTTATTGTATGTATTATAACATATACTTTTGACTGTGAAGAATTTGGGACAAGTATTTAATATTAAATATTTAGGTTGAGAATTAATGTGGGCCAACAAGTGTCTAAATCACTCTCCTCTTAGTACCCATTTTGTCAGGGTTTCTGCTCTTTATCTTTATATCATAACCTGAAAAACAGGTTTCGGAGAGTTCAGATTCATTACCTAAGGATAAAAGTAAGGAGAGGGGAGAGAACTGATAATGAAGGAGAAGGCAGGCTGTGACAGCATGACAGTAAGGGTCAGAGAGGAACTTGAGGTGAAGAATGAGCGGAGATTGTGCCGACGGTTAGCGCAGGCTGGGAAGTGGCTGTGTGTGCACGTACCTGCTACCGTCGTGGTTCAGATTTGTTAGTGTGCAATAGAACTTTCATAAGGAATACTAGTTCAAGAAATACTAAAGCTGAAATGCAGCAAGTAAAGCTACGGATGGAAGTGAAAGATGCCGAGTTTGGGTACCCTGAGAGGCATTCATGCAGTGCCTTCTCCTTTCACCCCTTCACAGACGGGGGCTGGGCTCTTTGCGTAGGAAACCACCAGAGCTTCGGCACGGGAACTGCACCACTCATTCTAAACATTGTACTCTTGTTGTGGAAAAGAGTTTTAAAGCATATGGGTTTTAGAAATAGTTCCCCAAGTCTCCTTCTGACTTAGAAGTCTATTTCTTTATTGACAGGCTTAGACTTGAGTACGGCAAATCAGTCCAATTTTTGAAAACCTACAAAGAAGGAAAAAAAAAGATAATTTCATTGTCAGAAACACATGAGAATCCAGAAAACTGGTAGTTACAGGAAGACTCTAAGCTTTTTATAATTGACATTTTGAAACAAAGTGACATTAACTCCGACATTTGTAGCTTTTGGTATTGTGGTCCACAAAATAATGGGTCTACTTTCAAACCTTGAGGTAACAGATTATAAGGAATAATTTGGCTTTTTAAAACATACCTGAATTTTGTCTTACTCAATTAATGGCAGGCAGATTCCTTCCTGGTGTGACAGGCACCTTGGAGTGGAGGAAACTTCAAATTTGTTCATCTCAGCAGTATTTATAAATATTATTTATTTATAAATATTCCCAGTGAACTCCAAATGCGTGGTTTGAATGATCAAGATACTTTTTTAAAATGTCTTTTATTTTGCTCCTTAAGAGTATGGAGTTATCATGAAAATGGCCAAGAATTCCTGTACCTGTATTTCAGGTATAGATTACGGTTTCTGCAGCACCTGTATTACAAGCTGTGGGCACCAGACAGAGCCACGCGCTGATAATGCAGAGAACATACTGGATGGCTAAGTTCTGCACAGTCATGGGAAGAAAGAATGCAAGCGATAGTGGGGAGGCCACAGGAAGTTGGATTGCCATGTGTTAAGGCCTACTGTCAAGAGACTGGGCATGGCTCAGATTGGCAGAGGGCACTTTCTCAGTGCCACAGGTCTCATATGAACTAACCTGTCTGGTGAGTAATATGGAAGTCTGTACTGACCCCGTAAATTCACCTGCTAACATAGTCACCAGCCATAGATGAGAACAGAGTTGGCCAAGAAATATTTCATTACAAGACATGAATTGCTTATACTGGTGGATCAGGCCAATCTTGCTCTCTGAATTCCTCTGATGAAGGGTATAGTACCTTGAAGACCATTATAACCCATTCTCTTCCTCTCTGCTTTTGGAGAAGAGAAGCAAATGAACCCCTGTCTTTTGCTTCTCTTGTCCTCTAATACCAGTGATTAATCCACATGGGGAAAATCCCTTTCCTGACTTTCATTTCTGCAGTGTTACAAGATTCATAATCTAGAGATTCATTTTCTTATACTGGCTAATTATCTTCCTTTTCAGTACCTCAAATTTTTGTTTTAACTTAGTCTTCCATGTGTTCAGCTTTCTTCTAGACCCAACTCCAAATATAATTTTCCATTGATTTCTTTTCCACTCTTTTCTTCCTTGGCCTTTTTGGCATCCTTATGCATTTTATAACCACAGTCAAAGCTGAGAAATGTTGCATTGTTTTAACATTTAAAATTTTATTAAATTAACTGAAGAATTATTTCCAGTGTTAAAATCATCCACATTTTTCCAATAGTTTTCTAAATTCATAATGGTTTGCCCCTTGGCCTTTGCCCCACATTTTATTTCCTACTCATCCTACAGTTTGATTCTATCAACACAGTTAACACCACTGTTCATTAAGGCATGTACTATTCATCTCATTGATAGTCTTTGCGGTAGCCTTATAAGAACTTCCCTTCAACAAGATGAAAGGCATAACCCATAAAGCTATTCTCATCACAATCTACCTTGAAGGGGAAAGTGATTCTGAAAACACAAGAGGAGTTATGAAATTACCTGATTATGGATTTATCCAGGGCATTTTCATCCTAAAAATCTCAAAGCTTGACCTTAGGGACATTTGAGACTCCCACACACATGGAGACTATGGGATAACTGCTACAGGCAGTACTGATCTCCCTTTGCCCCATACCCTGAGCAAGGAGGACCGCTTATGGGTATCTTCATGGAAAGAAAAGGCAATTTTCTCAAAATATTGATGTGTGTAAATTTTAAGAATATCTCCATATGGCTTTCAACCTACTTCCTTCACCAACACTTTTTGACTCTGTCTATATTAAGAGGTTCAGGTTGAGAGGATGTGGAACTAATGAGTCCAAGGAACAGGTTAAATCTCCATGTAGCCTTTATGGAAGACTTTAAGCTATTTATGTTCAAAGACTGGTTTCAAACTTTAGTAAAAATGTTTCACAAATATGTGTTAATGTGACAAGAGGGACTATAAAGGAATGTGTACAAATCACAGTGTCAGCATTGAGAGATATTTTAAAGGTCACTGAACCAATTGCCTATCAAGAATTGATGCTAACCAGCCCTGGCCAGTATGTCTCAGTGCATTGAGTGCCAGCCTGAGAACTAGAGGTCTCTGGTTTGATTCCCAGTCAGGGCACATGCCTGGGTTGTGGGCCAGGTCCCTGGTAGGGGGCGCATGAGAGGCAACCACGTGTTGATGTTTCTCCCCCTCTCTTTCTCCCTCTCTTTCCCTCTCTCCATTAATTATTTAATTAATTAATGCTAACCAGTATATATCCACATGATGTTTGGACACCCCCGGTGACTAATAGCTCTTTATCTATGAACCTAACTTAAAACATAGTTGTCAATGATGACTCTAAGTCTTTCCTTACATTGAGTTAAAATTTGTCTCTATTTAACTTATATTGATGGGGCCATAAAAAAAATCAAGGTAACCCTCTATCTTTCATATGGCAATCAATCAATCCTTTCCATATTGAGAATATCCACCATGGCTTTTTGAACTTTGCCTTACTTTGAACATGCTTATTTTCTTCAAAAGTCCTTTAAGTATTGTTTTTCTCATTTCAAATGTTTTATAAGTCCTTTTTGAATTTTTTTGACAAGAATAAGGCAGAGTATGCCAAGAGAGATTGGAATAGCACTGGTCAGTTCTATTATTAGGTAACTAGATTCGATAGATTTCTTAATGAATACTAAGATCACATCACATTTCATTTAGAAGCTGCATCAAATCTTGAATCATATTGAGTTTATTTTCAGCTAAAACCTATGTCTTTTTTAAATGTGTTGTTGCTGACCCGTGGATTGTATTCAATGTCATTTGTTTAGTCCTTCACAAGCTTTAAAGTGCTGCTATACGTCTTAGCAAAGAACTTAAAGGAGCTCCTGCTTTCTGCCCCCTGAGTCGTGCAGCAATAGATGTGTGAGCTGCTGTGGTGGGTTTGTGATTGTGTCAGAAATGTCTTATCTATTTCCTTCTTCTGGCTAGGGGGACTTCAGTGCTGCTACAGTTAAATGGAATCTGAGTTTACAGATGAGCCTCCTTTCCTTTGTGTAACCAGCTGTGTGTGTGTGTGTGGTGTGTGTGCTTTAAAGCTTTCTATCCTGGTATTATCCAAATGACAACAGGGGAATAACTGCCCCATTTTCTAAGTTTTATTTGCACTTACAATTTAAAATTCTTATCTGTATTATCATGACAATTTTATTGTATTTATTACCTATATCCTATGTATAGATGTGTCTGAAGTCATTTAAAATGTTTTCTGCCAAATGTTTTCTTAAATGTCTACCTACCATGGTGAGGCAATACAGCATGATGGTTTGTAGTATGAACTGTGCAGTTAGATGATCTCAGTTTCAACTACTATCTGCGCCATTTGGTAGCTATAAGATTTTTAGCAAGTGACTTAAATCAATTAAGCTTCATTTAAAACAATTTGTGTATTGCAGGCAATAATTACCTACCTCAAAGGAATGTTGAAACATTGAATTAGATTTTTCAAGTACCTGGGAAATAGTAAGCACTCAATGAATGACAATAATACTTATTATCATTACTTGGTTATATTGTGGTTTCTATACTACATTTATCTTTATAATGTTCTTAATTTGTAATTGATTTCAAAACTTAATGTGGGCTTTTATTCATTCCCCCATCTTCAATTTAAATTATTTATGATCATATTAGCTGCCCTCTGGATAAATACATATTTTCTGAATCTCACAAAATGATGTACTTTGTCTCCTCAAGGAATGTATCTTTCTGGAGCCATAAGCAACATCCCAGAATTTAAAAATCCTGTAACACTGCATTATCTATGCAGGAAACCATTCTTATTCAGGAGTCACATATTTCAACATTTTAACCATAAATTAGAAGGGAAAATTATTTAAGATAACTTTTAACCTCAAATATTCACCTTTCTTCTCTGTCTTCAGAGAACCAATGTACTTCCCAGATTTATTCTGGAATCACTATTTGTTGTCCTTACCCCCACCCCCACCCCAGGGTAATTAGGAATCAGCAGCAATTAGTGAATTTGTTAAGTCCCCACATTCAGGTTTGTGTTATGGAAAGACGACCATATGGAGATCAGCTTGGTCAGGTCTGTGTAGTGCCACTTCCGCAGATGCTCCTCATTCATTACGATTTTGGTTCTTGGAAACATAGTTATTGTCTCATCATTATTTACTAATGATCCTGATTTATTCAGTGGAACAGAGTTTCATATCATTCATGTTATCAAGGGTTACAAAATTCCATTAAACAGTCTCTTGCAAATGTCACCTATTCTTTAAAACACACTAGATCATTCATTTGAGAGGCAACGCGTTTGCCTTAATCAACTCACCTCTCAGCTCTTAGTTGATGGCAGTTTTAACAGATTTTATTCACTTATTTTTTAAAGTTTTTATCCTCAACCTGAGGACACTTTTATTGATTTTTGAGAGAGAAGAAGGGAGAGAGAAAGAGAGAAACATTGGTGTGAGAGAGAAACATTGATAGCTTGCCTCCTGTATGTGCCCCGACCCAAGATCAAATCCACAACCTAGGTGTGCGCTCTGACTGGGAATTGAACCTACAGACTTTTGGTGTGTGAGAGAATGCTCCAATCAACTGACCAACCCAGTCAAGTTGCATTCACTATAATACCAAAAGATATATAATATACAAAGATATAATAAAACATAAAAATTAACCTAAAAGCTCAAGTTGAAAATATAATTTTGTTCCTCATTCATAATTAATACATTCTCTAAGATGAAGCTTTATTAAACATGCCCATACATTGCCATCCTGTGTCTGTCCTGCCAGTACAGACACTTTTCAGTGTACAGAGTAAAACAATGACAACACTGGGAATTTCATCTTGAGGAGTTAGGATGGGGAGAGGGAGAATCCAGAGCCCATACGAGATACGTTAATTGATGCAAGTGGGTTATTGTTGAACAAACTGAAACCATGGAAAATTTGGGGTGGGTCATAGGAAGATAGGGCTGCAGAAGAAGAAGAGGGTTGTTATGCAGAGCGATGTTTCTTACAAAGAAGGGACATGCTCCCAGATGAAGGAACTGCTAATAAGGACAGATGCTTCATTTAGGGGACTGCCCATTGATCTGGACTCCAGTCAAAGCAAAGTTGGTACTTTAATACTGTTAAGAGTCAAGGTCAATACCAACAAATTAGATTTCAGAAAACAGAACAATCCAGGAATCTAGGCAGAAAAAAATATGATTAATAAGCAGTTATTGAGTCCCTGCTGTTAGCATTTTGCCAACATAGAGAAGTTCTCCAAAGGAAATTATAATTTATTAAAGATTATTGTTATACCTATAATCTCAGATTGGAGAAAATGAAAAATTATATATATTGATAGCCCAATATTGACTGAGTATTTACTAAGTACAAGGCATTGATCTAATAGGATGTTCTAAATGTATTATCCCAATTCATCTACACACTAACATCATAAGATATGTGGTATTATTACTCTATTTTATAGGTGAGATGGTTGGAGAAATTGACATATAAAAAGGTAGGTGACTTGTCTTAAGTCACAAAAGTAGGCTGTCTGGCTTCGGAATCAAATGCTTAATCACAACGAGCGGTGTCATGGGACAATTAGAAGCACTGATTTGAGGGTGATTTGGAAGACTTTGTTGAGAACCTGTTAAGGTTAGAGTAGCTCCCTTTCTCCTTGCTTCTATGATATCTTTTGTATGACATGCTCATGCAGCTTACTACACATTTTGAATATCACTTTGCATCTGCCCTCACCACTACATTGTTATTTCCTTGAAGGAAAGAACTGGGTTTCATTCATGCATCCTTGTTTCTTAGAAGAGACCACACAGAAAGGCATTCAAGAAAGTTTTTTGCATAAATAGATTAGTGAGGCTTTAAATTATGACTATGGTTTTCAGAGGTGGAAATGGAATTACTGAGAAAGAAGAATCAGTCCCTTCTGGGAGTTTCCAGTCAAATAGGCAGAAGATCTGAAATCCTCATTGCCAAGGTGAGAAAACTTTTGCAAGGGACATTCATGAAGTGGGCAGGAGACACATGAAAAGAAGAGACTGGGATTGAAGCTCTTTTTACTCAATTTTTCCTGGTTTGGCTCTACTTACAATCAACTATATGCAGATACAGTTTGCAGAGCTGAACAATTGCCCCCTTCTTGCTCTATTTGCTTTGGGGCACAATGGTTTTATCCCAGACTTTGAGGGGTTCCCAAGCCATCCCTAGTCTAGACTGCCTTCATTGAACAAGAACCATCTTTAGAATGGAGGTGTGTGGTGAAAATACATCACTGTATAAATTCTATTAGGAGTCTCATGAAAGAACTGAAGTCTGACTATTCAAGAAGATACTAAAGATATTGGATTGGGGCCACTCTAGTCAATGTTCATGTTAATTAGTGGTAAGATTAATTAATAAGCTTACACAATTAAGGCACTAGAGGAAATTGAGTTGACAAGAGAAGAAAAGCAGAAGGAGTAGTTTTTATACATCTATAAGTCTGCGTATACAACAAATCAATTTTAGTTCTAATAAGGGTTCACTTGTATCCATCAGTCTGAAATGTAATTGGTGACAAGGGTTCCTTTTTCTGTTCCTTATTCCACTTTAGAAACTTGAAACTGAAAAATTGCTCCAACTGCACAAGACCTCTATAATTTGGCTCCACTACTAGTTATTATTTGCTATCTGGGGAATTTGATATTTTGCACTATAGTTAGTAACAAAAACTTAGTTATTTAGAAATCAGTGGGCAAGAAGCTCTTTTCTGGCACACTTTTCTAAAGTTTCAGGCACAAAATCATGTCTCTTTTGTAAACACTTATAAATATTTTATTGGAAAAATAGATTAGGGAAAGTCAATTGATGTCATAGATTAGGTTATATTTGTTACATATATATGATTAGAAGAATAATAGGCAAAGTGATTGATGAAAAACATAATGTTTTATTATCTATTGAGTCATAAGAAATTAAACAACCATTACTTGTAAAATCATCAGTATATTGAATTTCTACATAAAGACCATCATTATAAATGTAGTGAATAAAAAAAAAATAGATCAATGGGAAAAAGTCCATGTTTCTAAGGAAGGAAAAATTTTGACTTATTGAACCAAAAGATAACCTGAATTAATATGAAAATAGAAAAATTATAGTGAGACCTGGCTGGTGTAGCTCAGTGGATGGAGCATGGGCCTGCAAACCAAAGGGTCGCTGGTTGGATTCCCAGTCAGGGCACATGCCTGAGTTGTGGGCCAGATCTCCAGTAGGGGGCGCATGAGAGGCAACCATACGTTGACGATTCTCTCTCTCTCCTTCCTTCTCCACCTCTAAAAATAAATAAATAAATCTTTAAAAAAGAAAACTTATAGTGAATGTTAAAATGTTTCATTTTCAATTTAATAAGACTGCCACTTGTCAAAATGTAAAATGCACAACTTGATCAGTAATTAATTATGAAACATTTGACAACTATAAGCATCTATATGATTCTTTGAAAACAGAAACTTCCATAAATCACATTTCCAAAATCGTACTCATGTAAAAGTTTTCGGATCTTACCATTTTTTGAAATGTCTTACTCAGATATTATCAAACTAAACCCATGAGTGAAATGAAATGGGAAATAAAAAAGAAAACATTAGCGAGGATAAACTAAGTTATGATGCAGTAATAAAATAATACCCACATCTCAATGGCTTAGCTGAACAGAGGTTTATTTTGCATTCATGCTAAGCCTGCCATGACTTAGCTGAGTCTCTCCAGCCCCTGTTCTCCATGTGGTCACTCAGCAATGAAACAAACTTCCATCTGGTGGCCCCACCGTCTCAATGTGTGACTTCCATAGTCACTGTGGCAGAAGGAAGAGCAGGGGGCTCAAGCACTGGTGGGTTGTTTTCCGTCCCTGGGGAAAAAGGGGCCATTATTAGATAATTAATTTTTTGATGTTTTAGATTAAATTATGAGAAGGCATGAGCAAAGTCCAATCAGAGATTTTAAACGCTGCAGGTGAGATGTGATGCATGCCACTTCTGCCCCCATGTCATAGGTCTGACCTTGTCACATTCTCCCATCTGCGTGGAGCCTGCAAAAGTGGGAGGGCAAAATGCTAGTTGTAGCAGGTACTCACTGTCCCTTGTGTGGTGGTTTACTTGACAGTAATTCCTTAATGCATAGTTTTCTTTCTTTAATTTAATCTGTATATTTCTGAAGTATGCATCAAGCTAAAAGATTTTAAACTCTAGTTTGTACATATGAAAGGACTGGAATATTTGTTAATAAATGCTATCATATTTAATTGTTAAAAACAAGTCTTTTAGTAAAAAAACATGATTTGGTAATTTTTTTTGCAAATATTTCTAGCTTTCTAGTACTGTGCCCATGTCAATATTTAATGTCCCCAAAACGTAAGTAATTTAGTCAACATCACTTGCTTTCTCAAACTTTTGCTTATTAAGGAAACATCAAGCTGATTGTTTATATGAACAGGCTCATATCAGTCAGTGGCGCAGAGCCACAGCTCGTGTTCATCATGTATGCATGTGCTCTGACCCACCTCCTCTGTCTGCTCCCTCTCTTTGCTCTATTCCTGCTTTTATTATTCATGTGAGTCTTACTCTCTCAGCTGTAGATATGCCTCCTCTTCATGAAAGAGGTTAAAGGCTAAGGATTCAGATCATATCCTCTCAGCTTGCAACCCCAGCAGAAAGAGATGTTCTTTCTCTGAGAATAATACATCAATTCCTGGGAATCACTGAGATTGGTCCTCTTGAGTCTCACTCCCTAACTTTTAACCAATCGCACTTGTCAGAAGAACTGGGTTCTAAGGAAAGACTTGGAACCCATGATCTTTCCTGTGTGAATGGCTGAGCAGGGAACTATTCCCAGAGGAATGGACAGTTCCCTCCAACCTATATCCTCTGCACATATTTGCTAATTATATCTACTCTTGTAATTCTGTGTCTATGTTAGACACCCCAAACCACGTGTTAATAAAGCATGCATTCAGCCAATAGCATTTTTATTTCTATAATTTTTTAAATGTATCAAGCATTAAGCCATGGCTGGTGTGGTGCAGTGGACTGAGCACTGACCTGTGAACTGAAGGGTCGCTGGTTGATTCCCAGTCAGGGCACATGCCTGGGCTGTAGGCCTGGTCCCCAGTGGGGGCCATGTGAGAGGCAACCACACATTGATGTTTCTCTCTCTCCTTCTCCCTCCTTCCTGCTCTCTCTAAAAATAAAATAAATAAATTCTTAAAAAGAAAATAATAAATGTATTAAGCATTAAGTTGGAGATAAGAGCATTCTCAAATTATTTATCAAGAATAACTCATAAGGGATAAGAATATGAAATTCTATCCCTGGTTGGGCAGCTAAGTTGGTTGGAGCATCGTCCTGTACACTGAAAGGGTGAGGGTTTGATTCCCAGTCAGGGCACATGCCTAGGTTTCGGGTTCAATCCCTGGTTGGAGTATGTACAGGTGGCAAGCAATCCGTGTTTCTCTCTGATCTCTCTCTCTCTCCCCTCCTTCCTCTCTCTCTAAAATCAATAAAATAAAACATATCCTCAAGTGAGGATTATAAAGGAATCTCTGACACTTTAAGGAGATAATTTTGGAAGCTTCCTTCAGCTTCCTTCTGCAGAGAGAGCCTGTAGGAAGGCTTCTCAACCACCTGTGGTCAGATGGCAGTGCCCTTGCATACCATGGAGGTAGACTGCCTTTCACTGTTATGGTCAAGGTCAGTGAGCTGTTTTCCATTTTCTCCCACTCCCCAGTGATTGTCAACTTATACATCCATTTAATTCTTTTATTCTTAGAATGAACATTTTCAGCCCCTGCTGCCCAAATAAATGACAAAGTCACTCTTATAATATCAGGTTCTTCACCATTAAGACAAAAAATGTCTAACTAATCACAACCAGTCACATGGTCCTTCTAATCAACCCAAACTTGATGCTGGCCTTGCCCTAAAAAGTCAATCAGTTCTAGTCATCAATCCCTGACAATATTTTACAAGCATCTGTTATCTGCCAGGCATTGAATTGCTCTTGTCACAGGCACTCTGTCACTGCACCCAAGTGCTCCTGGGTGATTGAAGTCCGTACTGTTGACAGTTGTCCTGCCAGATCTGCCATGAGCTCTTCCTGGACCCTCTGACACTGCATTCTTCCTATTTGTTAACAGCTTTCATTGAATGTCACACTCTCTGACACCAACTTCCAGCCTGCTTGTACCTGCTTTCTGGCTTGGTATTGGATCTTCTGATTGATTTATCAGGTCTCCAGTGCTTGTCCACCCTGATCTGATCTGGTCCAGAGTCATCTAAACCCCATGATGACAGTTCTTGCTCTTTTATTTAATCTGTCCTGTACTCACTGTTGTTTCTAATAAATATTATCTCTGCTACTGCAGCTGACCTGTCAGCCTTCCCTCCTTCCTTTTATGTGCTGTTCCAGCTTTCTTCCCCACTGACTACCACTTTCCCAATGCCTCTTAGGCTCTGCATGGTTAAATAATCTCAGTGCTCCAAGTGTTACTGTTGGGGTCTTGGTCTTTCTTAGCTATGATCATATGGGTAGCCCAATGTGTGGTGGATACTTTTGATTCCCTTACTAACTATTTCTTTGTCTGAAAATTCTGGAAATTCTAGGGCTCTGGAAGGTTCGTTTCCGTATGGTGAATGTTTCAGTGCCCCTCCATAGTGAAGACATGTTCTCTCAACTTATCTATGAATTTCAAAACATTATTTTCCAGCTCCCTACTCATTTTTAAAAAATGTAAAATTAAAATGCTAGTGTTTACTTTTCTAACTATCTATTGCAGTTAAAATAAATAATTCATGCAGGACTTATGGAGATCCTTTTATAAAGTGTGTGATGTGAGTACAAAGTCTTACCATTGTTCAAGTGAGTATATTATCACCAGTTGGATGTAAACAGAAATAGAAATCACTTAGAAAGAAATTATATGAATAAAGTTCATTAGTAGAATAATTTATTTTTAAAAGGTCAGAAAAATTAAACATGGTTTTATAAACAAAAACTGAGAACATAACACATGACAAATCACTTAATGGTCTATGAAATCAACCAACACTCACACAATGTTACCTTAATATAGTGCAATTAAAATTAAGTCCAATCCATTTGTGGTTGATATAGTATCTTATAATTTAGATTGTAATGTATTAAAGGCTATGTATAGATAGCCCCAAATAGTGCCCCTCTTACTAGAAAATCTTTTATTACAAAATCATAAGCATGTAATTCTGTAACATAACAATATCACACTTCAGCACACTATCACATTTTAGGTGAAATGTTCAAATTGAAAATATAAATTATTACACCCATATTATTACCCTACCAACCACACTCAAGCAGGCCTTACTTCTACCAGACCCTGTATGTAAAGAAGATCTCCTGAGATAACTAGGAAAAACTGAGCCTCTGGAATGTCATCATGGTTAATGCTTATTTGCATTTAACTACCATGTGCAAACACTGTTCTGAGTATTTTTCATACACTAACTTACTGATTCCCCACAATCTCCCTACAGAAGAGTTACCATTAAACGACATTATAGTGAGGATTCTGAGAGCATTTGGTCCAGAGTCACAGATTCATAGTGGGAAAGAATGAAGTCAAACCCAGCTTCTTTGTTGCCAGGATCCAAGTTCTTAATCATACAGCCACACTACTTCTTTTCCAACCTCTGAATATTCCCTCTCTGTGACTTTGGCTGGCTCTTCTTTCTTTTCCTTAGTCTTAAATGTTGATGCTCTTATTCTTAGTTCTCTATTTTTGTAACTCAGTATTCTTTCATGGGTGAACTCTTTATCCCCTTTCCTGATAGTGTCTCCCAGACATACCGTTTTGCTCTGTGACCTTTCCTTTAGCACCAGACCTGCATCTCCAGTCAGTACCGAATGCATCAACTTGTATGTCTAAAAGGCATTTCAAACAAAACAAAGCAAAAATGAAAACCGTCGCTTTTCTTCCAGTGTCAGATCTCTGCTAATGGCCCACCCCCGACCCCAGGAGCACTTGCCTTCTTTGTCTCCTTCATCTGAATTTCGATTTTATCACCAATTCTCTTGAGTTTCAAAACTCTCCAGAAATCTCTTAAATCTGGCACTTTTTTAAAAAATCCTCACCCAAGGACATATTTATTGATTTTAGAGAGCGAGGAAGGGAGAGAAACATTGATGTGAAAGAGAAATATCAATTGGTTGCCTCCTGACGAGGCAACCCCGACAGGGGATGGAACTTACAACCGGATATGTGCCCTGACTGGGGAACGAACACACAGCCTCTTGGTGTATGGGGCATTACTCCAACCGACCAAGGCACCTGGGCAGGGCTGGCCTCATTTCTTCACGAGGCCAGGAGGTTCATCTTTTTTATTTTGTGCCTAAACTAACAACAACAACAAAACACTATCAATCTTCTAATCATTAACTTTCTCTGTCCCCTAAAATCTATCCTCCATTCTGCATTCAGGATTCTGTTTCTAAAAAGAAAACAAAAGAACAAGCATTTAAACATCCTCCTAGATTAAAAATATTCATGGATTTATTTTGAGGTCCAGACTTTCTGGTATCATCTCTCCTCAACCCGCATCACACCTCGTATCTAACTTCCAGATCCTTACTGCTCCTGGACCTGCTTTCCCTGGCAGACATAGTCTCTATTCTTTTGGCCAGGAAAACATCAAACCTATTAACCCATAAATCTCTGATTTATTTCCTTCTCCTTCTCTTTACCAAACTTAATCTGTGCCGCTGTTTAGATATATATATTTGTCTCTCGAGTATAGCTGTACTTAGTGCAAGGGCCATGTAAGATTCATCTTGATATCCTTAAAATTTGATCTGATGCTTGGCAAAAAGGAGGAGTTTTAAAAGTTATTCCTGACTAAAAGAATGGATGATATTTCACAGCTTCCTTTGATAACATGTTTTTGTGTATCTATCTAAACACCGTGGCTATGCAATATCAACAAAGTTGTTCAACCTACAGTGGGAAGGAAGAACACTCATGTCAATTACAATTTTTATTTAAAATGGCCAAATGACTAGCCTTGTGTTAATACCACTAAAATCTTCTGTGGTCTGTCTTGGATATCAATATGAGTTTGCTCTCCTTTGTTCTCTTCTTGTAAAGAATCATCTGAGGTTGGGAGTTCTTATGGAATATGAAGGCTCTGGTGCTGAAAATGAGCTATGTCGTGCTCCGGTGTATACCTATGTAAAAGTAATTGAGCTGTAAATCTAAGACAAATGCTGCCTATACATGATTTGGTCTGCATCTTGTACATCAGGTAAAAAGTAACAAACATAGAAGAAAGTTGAAGGTCCAGTGAGTTGAAGTCCAAGGTACAAAGGAGCAGTTGTTAAAATGACAGCCCTAGTCCTGTGCTGTCTGTTTGAAACAACAGCAGAAGCAGCGACAATAAAGCTTTTCAACATTGGATAGATGAAAGTTGGTCACTTTTGACATTGCCTATCTAATTATCTTGCAGGGAGGTTTTGAAACAGGCACGCTGAGTTCAGTGCAGGTCTAGAACACAGAAATGATGTGAGCCTATTAAAACAGGGAACATTTTTAAGAAAGAGTTGGTTACAAAGATGTTGGGCAATAAAAAGTTAAAGGAGAGAGCTGAAATAATACTATAATAAGTTTATAAAACAGCTACTATAAGGGAAATAAACCAGGGTTCTTAGAACCTAGGGGCTGGGACCCTGTGGATCTGATTCACACTTCCGGCCTGGGAGTCGGGAAAGGTGGTAGGGCTGGCGCCTCAGGACTCGGAGGAGGGGTGCCTCTCAGGAGGGACCCCTGCCCAGATGCTGCTGGTACCTTGGGGACCTGGAGAAGAATGCCCTGGACCCCCTGCTCATTTCTCTGAGGAGACTGCCGCCCTGCTCTGCTAGTTCTTATCAGGGGGAACATGAGGCTCCTTGACAAGTGATGAGAGGAAATGGAAGCCAAAGCCAAATGTTGCCTTCGGGTTCAGGTTCATTGCTGAGCACTGTCTGGCAGCAGAAAGTCCCTTCTTCCCACCTTGTCTTCCAGTCTCTCTCCTCTACCCCCTGTTGGCACAATGAAGCAGAAATCCAGGCAAAAAGAAGAGAGTTTGCAAGGGCCCTGCCCCAACATCTCAGACCACAGTGCATACGAGAGTGGATTTGGAGCTGGGAGACACAAACTTTATAACCTGATAAGATAATAAATCTGAATTTTGAATTAATCTTTCATAAACATTTCCAAAAGAGAAGAGGGACACATTTGTTTCCCTAGAGATTTAAAAAAAAAGGATATATGTCTAATAACAAAATAAGTATACACCTATACTTATGTCATGATATTCTATTTTATGCCAACAGCGAATGCAGAAGAAATTCGTTATAGGTCAGTAACTTTGATTTCTTCCAATTAGCAAGTTTCTTTCATCACTTAATACAAATACAAAGTAAATACATAATTTATTGCCCATAATTAGATTTCACACAATCAACAGCCTAATCTGCCACCTTGGCTACATTTTGTCCATTGGAGCTTCTTTCTTATAGGTACTGTCAAAGTGAAGCTTGTATGTATTCAGAAAATGTCAGAAATAAGGTGGGAAAGTGAAGAACTAAATCATGCTATAAAAGACAGAATATTAATTGCCAATCTGCTAATCACACAAATCAATAAAACCAGCCAGCAGTGCCATTTTCTCCCACTTTTCTTGAGACACAGCATCTCCTGTGTCTCAAGACACAGGGAGTGTTTTCTACAGAGCCGTTTTCAGTTGCACGTGGCGGTGGGCCAGAACAGTGCCTGCCAGGAGGAAGTCGAATGCAGTAGATCCCTGCAAAGCAGCACTCATGCTGGAGGCCGAATCTCCTGAGGCCCCACCAAAGCTTAGACCTCAATGTGCTAATACCCTGCTTTTGTGGTCTTGACGAGGAGATGAGGATTCTCTTTGGCCCTGGACACCATCTTTCTTCTGCTTTGGCCAACACAATTCAGCATGCTTCAGCATGAAAGACTGTTCCTTCCTACCTGCAGCTCTCCTGTGTCCTCTGGTAAATTCTGGAAATGTTGATGACCTCATGGCTCACTTCTTATCATGAAATCCTCTAACGCTTGGAGAATTATGGGACACAGTGAAGGCAGTCCTGAGAGGGAAGTTCATAGCAATACAGCCTTACCTAAAAAAAGAGAAACATTTATACCTAAACTAAATTCTTTAAATTTCCACAGTCTGTCTAGGGCACATTTCAGAGTCCAGGTTTTTTTTTTTTTTTTTTTTTTTGTCTTATCTTTGATTTCCTGGTCTTTCTAGATCCAGAAATCTATCACTTGAAGTTCCGTCGTTACCTTGAACTTTGCGTTCCATTCATGAAGCAGCAGGTCTCCACCTAAACTCTACTGACAAATATCTTCTTGAGGCTTCTCCTTTGTGGCTGAACTGATTGGCAGTTCCTCCCTCCCTTTTATAACAGGGCGCTCTCAGCATCGTAGATTACAATTGCCTGTTAATTTAAGACTCACGCATACACTTTAGTACATGCAGCTCTAACTCTCATTCTGGTGGAAACTCTGAAGTCCCACATATGCCAATGACAGAAATACCATGATTTCTTCAGAAGCAATAGAAACCATTCCACCCAGAATAATTTTAGGGTATTAAACATATTCCTGAGTTGTCACAATGACTGAAATGGGATAAGGACATCATCAGACCAAGGAGACTGTTCAAGTAGGGCAATTCTAACTGGGCTTGTCTAATGAAAATAGTGGCTTAATCTCTCTTTCTAAATGAGTGCATTCAGACTGATGCATCTTTAAAGTGACAGTTACGTAGTAGTGTGCTAATAAAAAGAGCCTGGATTTGGGTTTGAAGAAATAGGCTTTCCATTCACACTTTTTTTTTTTTAACCTTAAGCAGCTCATTTATTCTTGCTACACTCAAATTTTATCATCTCTAAAGATTTTTACTGAAAGACTTGAATGTGATACATGGAACCATACACTGTTAGGGAAAAATAAGGCAAGCTCATCAGTTTTGGCTTTTTTTTTTTTTTTTTTTTTTTGGACTTGACATTAAAACAAAGGCAACGAAAGGAAAAATAAACAAATGGGATGACAGCACACCAAAAGCTCTGCACAGTGAAAGAAACCATCAACAAAATTAAAAGGCAATCTACAGATTGGGAGAACATATTTGCAAATCATGTATTTTATAGTGGTTAATATCCAAAATATATAAGGAATTCATAGAAAGCAATAATAAAGTTGAATGATCCAATTAGAAATGGCAGAGAAAATGAATAGATGTTTTTTTAGAGACCTACAAAGGTCAACAGGAACATGAAAACACGCTAGATCATCAGGAAATGCAAATGAAAGTCACAAGGAGATACCACCTTACACCTGTCAGGATGACTATTATTCAAAAAGAAGATGACGAGGCTGTGAAGAAAAAGGAGATCTCCCAAGCTGCTGGTGGAAATGTAAATTAGTGCAGCCACTATGAAAAACACTGTGGAGGCTCTTCCAAAATAGAACCATCATATGATCTAGCAATTCCTCATCTGAGAATTTATGCACAGAAATAAAAACACCAACTCAAAAAAATATATGCACATTCACTGCAGCATTATTTACAATAGCCAAGATATGGAAGCAACTCAAGTGCCCACTGACATTAAATGTGTGTGTGTATATATATTTATATAAATATAATATTTGCGTATATATACAGATGTATATATACACAAATATATCTATACTCATTTTAAGAACAACATGCATGGGCCTAGGAGGCATTATGCTAAGTAAATAAGTCATTCAGAGAAAGACAAATACATTATGATCTTAATTGTATGTGGCATCTTAAAACAAAACAAATTTATAGATACAGAGAAAAGATTGTTGGTTACTAGAGGCAGTAGTAGTAGTGGGTGGGCAAAATGAGTTAATCAAGAGTTTTATAAGGTTCTTATGAAAATGAATGAAAAAGGAAGTGTTAAGTTCACGTGTGGGAGCATGGTACACAGTAGTGTAATAATTAACATTTTCCCCTTGTGCCTTTATCTTCTTTCCATTAGTGGGACATTTTTCACTTGATTTGGGAGGATGTTCCTGCTAGGCTGCTCTTTATTTCATCCATATGCTGAGATTGGTCCATAATCACTATTGCCATTACTTACTAAATTCCTTCTAGGTACCTGGTATTTAATATCATCCCATTTCATGCATTTTTCATCTTAAGTGATGAAAATTGGTTCTGAGGACAGCAGAAAAAAATCGTACTCTCTTTATGTAGAAAGCATGGATATGCATTCAATACACATACACAAAGAGATATACATAAAGAGATATCTGAGGTATTAAAATTTTATTCTAGAGAGATTAGAAAAACGTCAAAAATAGCTTCTTGGGGCTGGCCATGTGTGAAAGCAGATGGGAAATGCCGTTCTATCTGATTGCAGTATCCCAGTTTCTCCTACAACCACCCTACTAAGCAACGGAAAGCTTAGAGGCAAAATGACTTACGCAAGGCCATAGAGTTAGTGAGAGAAATCACAGAAAGATAGGATATTTTAATCACTAGTCACCACAGGAGTGAATTTTTATTGATACACACATATAAATATACAACATATGTATTCAAGTACTATTAGCTTATGAAGCAGAAAGAGCGCATTTGCTGATATTCACTAACGTAGTATTTGTTAGCAATTGCCACACAAATAGGCTGCGCCTGTCATCACACATTAGTTCTTCTGTCATCATCTCTCTGATCGTGGCTCTTTACTAACAGCTTTTGGTATTTTGAGACCCCTTGATGAAGGAGACTGAATGACACAGTAACTTCAAACTTTTATTGCTCAGCAGGTCCTGTCTATTCGCACAGCCCTTTCTTCGACTTGGGGTTATCAACTATTATTTTACTTTTAAGTTTCTGGATAGTTTATTTCTACCCCCAATACAGTCAATGATCAAAATTAGAGTGAAACACTGTCAGGACCTTGCAATCCTTTTCGATGTGTCAAATCTATGGTAATTGCTGAACTATCACTACTGCTGTTTTAGCCGTGCCCCCAGTTACCAGAGTTTAAGCTACTCAGCTCACTCGGTGAGTATTTTGGTGAGATATTTGGATCTTCTTCATTTCCACTTATATTTCTTGTTCTGGTTTGTTGGCCACTTAGGTATGAGCAAACTTTGACTTGCTAAGCTGACTCTAACCCCGTTTTCTGCTGACTCTCTGCTGTGGAGGCCACGCATTTTCGGATGTCTCGCTGATCCTCTGTGGGGCTATCATGTGCTCACTTCTCTCCTGACCTTCGGGCTAGAGCCACCGTCCGCCCAGTGCGATAGCACAAGTCACAAACGTTTCCACTATCCATTGGCCATGTTCACTGGAAACAATAAACAATTGTACAATATATAAAGGTTGCATTTTCCTGTTTGTTTAATTGGTTTTTAATTTTGTTATTGTAAAAAGTCCATTAGTAAATGCTCGTAGGAAATTACTTATGCTGTGAACTTAACTGAGCATGTTTTTCATCAGCAGTCACCCGTTTTAATGAAGTATACACTATTTCTCACTTTTAAACATTGCATTTTGTGATTTTAGTAACCCGTGCCAGCCAGGTAGCAACATGTTTTCAGGAAAGGTATGGTTTGAAACTGCTTTTTCAATCAGTGGCACCAACATTCAAATCTACAATTCTATTTCGAAGAATTTTGTTGTTTCATTTTCTCTTTTTTCTTTTTTCTCATGACACATGAAGAAAATGCACCCAGGACTCATTGAAATAAAAAGAAAACAAAGTAGAGTATGCATTTGGTTGTCTTCCCAAGCAGTTTCTTCAGCAGGACTTATCTAAGCGTTTGCAAATGATGACTATGCTCCTTCTCTATACTACTCTTTTATATTTTACTAACTTTGTTTTGTTTAAAGAGACAAAAATATAAATTATGGACATAAAAACTTAAGTATATAAGATGGGACTATTAAAGGTGCCTTAAAAATCATTAGAATCAGCCCTGGCTGGTATGGCTCAGTGGATTGAGGACCAGCCTGTGAACCAATGGTCGTTGGTTCGATTCCCTGTCAGAGCATATGACTGGATTGCAGGCTGGGTTCCTCATTGAGAGTGCGCAAGAAGCAACCACACATGGATGTTTCTCTCCCTCTCTTTCTCCCTCCCTTCCCCTCTGTCTAAAAATAAATAAATACAATTAAAAAATCATTAGAATCAAGTGTATGACATTGACAATTAAGCTGCATATGATTGGCAGACATTCTCTGAGATTCTTGGAAATGGTGTTTAGTTTATGTAATACTAACTCATGTGTCCATCTATTTGAGCTAATCATTAGGTTGCTTTTTTTTTTTTTTTTAATGATGAGCCCTGGCTGGTGTGGCTCAGTTGGTTGGAGTGTTGTCCTGTAACAAAGGTTGTGGATCTCCAGTCAGGGCAGGTACCTGGGTTGTGCATATTATCCCCGGTCAGAGCACATACGGGAGGCAACCAGTCGATGTTTCTCTCTCCCTTCCTCTCTGCCTTGCTGTCTCTCTAAAAGCAATGAAAAGAATGTCCTCAGGTGAAGATAAATAAATAAATAAATAATGATAACTTACACTCTTGGCATTAAAGGACTTGTTTAGTGTTTGAGAATCACAAGCATGCTCCTTTCTCTGAATCCTATACCAACTGCAAGATTAATACAGTTATAAATAAACAAAAAACGATCATCTTTATTACTGGTAAATATGGGTTGCAAAGTGAAGCTTGGATCTGAGAGCTGAACGTGGGCTTCCTGACACCCCACCTTTCTCCAGTGGCCATCAAGTCTGGTCCTTGAGACTCATTAGGAGACAGGTATGTCCACAGAGCTGAGACTTCTGCCTGTCATGTTGTGGGAAGCCATTTCTCATGACAGCAGCTGCAGAGAGAAGAATGTGCCTCCTACAGCCAGCCGAGTCCAAAAAGAGCCTGAAAGTAGCTGAGTTGTGCATTCTTCGTGCCTTTGCCTAATCTTACAGTTCAGATAAATCACTCTCTTTTTCAGAGGGAACCAACCATAGGAAGTGTCTGGGCTTGAGATGGATTAGGGAGACCTCTGTATAGAGTTGATAGTTGAAAGCGCTAAGGTGGCTGTTATTATTCTAACTTAGAAAATGAGAAAGCAGCCTGATACGAGATTGGGAATTCAGTCAAAGTTGCGGGTCTAGTAACTGATGAAGCAAGCTTTAGATGTTCTTCTACTCAGTGAGGAACATCCTTAGTCAAAAGCAGCAGAGCTGTAAACCTGAGCTCATGCCCATGTCTTCTCATTTTCATTTCACACAGAGCCTGCCATGGGATTTTTTCCAACAGCTCAGACTTACCTTCTGCTAAAATCTGTTCTTCTGGGATGAAGATGGGAAAGATGATCATTAATCTCTTAGCATATCATTATTAATTTCATTGATCTTTTGGTGCATACTACCCTCCCCTTTGTCTGGGGGAGCTCAAACTTCAGTCTCAGCCAAGGTCTCCTTAGTTTTATGGTCACTGACCTCTGCTCTGTCTCTGCTTTCCACCTTGGCCTCTGTCACTGTGTCCGACATTCTGTGCTCTGTCCCTGGATGTCAGCTCCCTGTCTCTCCTGCTGCTAGTCCTGCGGTTACATTTTGTAGCATAGCCCCTGGTTTCTTAAAGTTGAATGACTTAACACCCATTTTCTTCTTTAAGTATATTAAGATTATTAACAAAAATATTTTATCCACTCCACTCTCTAAATAAACAAACAAACAAATAAACAGACTTCCCGATGTCCCCTTTCTTCCCTATACATACCGTTGTCTATTTATCCTAGCAAGAATAGTTGTATGGACTTTGAGAAGTATTTTGAGTGCTATTCAAATCAGTTTATCACTTAAAAAGTCATTTTTGATTTCTGCTGGGTATTCCTATTTTGATGAACAGATATTCAGAATTCTAGGTTGCAAATCATGTTTGCCAAGGGAAAAAGAACCACCTGACAGAATTACTAGATTTTGAGGTATATGTATAAGGAATGCCTGAATCTGTCTATATCTTGATCTATAAAATCAATGACTGTTATATAATAAAACTACCTAAGTTCAACATATGAGTTAAAACTATTTCTTATGAAAATAATTCTATGTAGTGAATTTTACCATAAAGTTGCTAAAACCCAGTCATATTAATAAAAAACTGGCATGAGATGAAGTAGCAGGAACAAGGTTCCAAGTACACGGGATACCAGATGTGGAAATGGCTGTAAGATTCATGTGTGACACTGGCTTTGTGCAAGTCAGTTACACCCTTTATCACTCAAATTTGTTCATGTATAAAATGCAAATAATATGCCCTGGCTTATTGGTTGTGTTAGGATCAAATTTTAGATAATAAATGGAAAGCGCCTAGGAAATTTTCTGGCACGTAAAAAGGGCTTTATAAATGCTAATTATGTAATTATTATATTTTAAGGCTTGTGGAGATCCCCATAATTAATTCTATACAATAAAAGAAAGAATGACTTGTTTTATTATTCCTCTCTGAAGTCATCTTTCCTACTTAGACATAACTCAAAAGGACAAACGAGAAAGTCGATCTTGTGGAAACACATAGAATCTGTATGAGTAATTTAAATATTCTAAAATGTATGAAGGGTAGTCTGAAAACAGTGAGAATCTTTCCACACCCACTGATTTATTGCTTTCTTATATTTCTAAAGTTATTTGCAACCATTATCTTACTTTAGTCTTTGTGAAAGTTGTTATGTTCTATACATTTACATTTTCATACTTACCAAATGCAAGCACTCTAAATTTGTGAGTAATTCTTTTCTTAAACTAAAGCTCCTCGAAGAAGCACATAAAATATTTATGAAAACTTAAATGACAAGCAACAGTATCCATTTCCTTGTAGTTGCCTGTAAAATGAAGATAATAGAAACACACTATTTTAAGAATTGTTTCATTTTGAACATTTATAATAGTACTGGATTAAGTTTCATTAAAATAAAATGAGATGGGCTACATTAAGAAAATTGTCTAGAGTTTATGGAGAGGGAAATTAAGTTTCTGTGAAATGGTACATAATTTCATGAAACCCATAAAATGGTACTAGTGCCTATGGAGCAATACTTACTTCTGAAATCTCAAAATAAGTCAATCTGGTTAGAAACTTTCAGCCTCAAACTTCACAGTAGATAGGGTAAATACAGATTAAAAAAAAAATTCCCTGATCCTTTGAACTAACAGTACTGCACATAGGAGTTATTCAGTTCATGTTTGTGATCATTGGCAAAATGGCCATCGTATAGAAGAAATAGTTATACATCTCCGTTAATACATTAGCTGTGTGGCCTTGGGCATGTTACATAAGCTCTCTAAAGCCCCATTTCCTTATCTGTAAAACAGGGACCTCCCAGCACTATTGCAGGATTATAGCTCCTCTCTGGGGAGTCTAGAATGTAGTGCATGTTCCAGAAAACATGGTGGGTGTCTGAGTCTGGGCTTCCCTGAAAGCAGAAGTCTGAGACAAAGACTTGAGCGTGAGGGGTTTATCAGGAGGAAATGCTAGGAAGTAAAAGTGAGGGAGCACATCATGGTTGAGATGGAAAAAGGAGCCAAGTTAAGTGCGGGTGTGTCCGGAGTCCATGAGGACCCCATTTCCACTAAGACCTCTGAAAAAGCAAAAGTGCCTCCCTTCCCCTATTTATCCATCTGCCTAACATGGGGAGTCAGAGCATTTGACCCCTGGCATAGTTCATATTCTGCAACGATTGTTTTTTCCCAAATTTATTTTAAGAAATATCACCTACTTATACTTTTTTTTTTCTCTCAAGATCCTGTGGTTCTTGACTGCAGTAGCCCTCGGAGGCTTGCATTTCCATTGTTAAGTCCTCAGGATTTTATGTATAGGATGAAAGACTTTATTCAGGAACACGGGTACCATTGTCAAGAGAATGGTAGTCACCATGGGGAGAAACCAGGGGCCTGGCCGAAGTGAAGGGGTGGTCACACTAGAAAATTTGTGTAAGACGAGTAAATGGAATGGAATTGGATGTAGCGTGCTGGTGAGGGTAACTTTCAGCGATGAGACTTGCCGAGGATGACGGTTCCACTTTAAAGGGAGAAAGAAAAATCTATTTTCATGAAACCTTTCTGTGGGGTGCTCTGTATAAATCTCTATCACCTTTTCAGAGCCCTGTTATTCTTCAAGGCTTTCAAAGTCAGACTGCTAATACTGGACCATAAACCCTTCAACTTTGTCTGGATTACCTATGAGATGTGTGCACACAGAGTACTTAACCGATATTCAAGTCTGCCTTTAAGTGGACTATTGCATACCCCAGCTGTTTTTGGACTGAATGTTCAAAGATGTCTCATTTGCATGTCTTAAGCCCTCCTGAGTGTTATGGTATGCATCTCATCATCTGATACCCAGCACTGGTGTGCAATCACTGCGCCAGTCTCAGGGTGAGAGTTATATGAAATATTGCATTTGAGTACTGCTTTATTGATAAAGAAAACCTTCTCATAAAATCCTCATTTAAGTATCATAGTGAAGGGGAACATTTCAGTGTTACAGGCACTGGCAATCGAATGTTTTGTGGCATCTGTAAGTCCCCATGGTTTTCTAAGTTCATACTATGTGAAAACTTAAATCCGGATTTTCTACCTTCTAGTGCAATTTGCTTTCCACCCCATATAGCTACATTAATATTTGTGTGCTGTAATTTGTGCATTGTTTTATAAATTGACATTCCATATTAATTAAGTATATCTTTGATATTTATTATCAAAGTATACAATATTAGAAAAATAGTTTATAATGTTACAGTGTTTTCTACATAAAGGCATTTATATACATAGAGACGCATGTTTATCTGGGATCCATTCTAAAGTTATTGATGTACAAGATTCAATGATTAATTTTATCATTATATGTTCAACTCTGGGCAAAGTACTATAGTAAATTCAGAAACACTATAAGACTGTTCTCACCTATGGGTATTTTATAATCTAGTTTGGGAGATAATTCTCATTTCCAAAAAAAATCATCAACAGCCTATGTGTTAGTCAGGGTTATCCAGGGAAACAGAGCCAACAGGATATCTGTATCTCCACATCTATACGTGTGAAGGGATTTATTATAGGAATTCACTAACCTGATTATAGAGACAAAGAAGTCCCCTGATCTTCCATCTGCAAGCTGGAGAACCAGGAAGGTCTGCGGTAATAATTCAGTTTCAGTCCAAAGGCTTAAAAACCAAGAGAGTCGATGGGGGAAGGCCCAATCCTCATGTCCAAGAGCCGGAAGCACTGATGTTCAAATAGCAGGAAAAGATGGATGTCCCAACTCAAGCAAAGAGCGAAGTTGTCCTTCCTTCCCATTTTTGTTCTATTCAGACACAACAGATTGGATGATGCCCATGAGCGTTAGTGAGGGAGGTCATCTTTATGTGGTCTGCTGATTCAAATGCTAATATCTTGCAGATACACACTCACAGACATATCTAGAAATAAGTGTTCTAACCAGCTACCTGGCCATCCCACAGCCAGTCAAGTTGGCACATAAAATTAACCACCACAGCATATATAATCATTTGCCAGTAATATAAAAATGTGTTCAGAAATGTGGAATGGAAATTAATTGGGCTAGACCTTGAAAGATGAAAAGGTTTATACATGATGAAGATTGAAAAAGGATATGAAATTAAGAAGTGGAAAAAAAGGTTTGTTTCTCAAAAGTCATAAAACTGGATTAATTCAACAGCAGGTTGGAACCAAATTATATGCGTGTGTCAGTCATGACTGTAGTGCAGCATTTCCATGTGTGGCTCGAGGACACCTGTGAGTTCCCCAAAAACATTTTGGTGTCTTTAAAGTAAAAAATATTTTCATTTTAGTGAAAAGTTGTTTGAGTTTCAAGTCTTATACCTATGTTTTAGTTTCAAATATTGTAAATATGGACATGTACAGCCTGCATAAATAAAATCACTTAGGTCTTCTTAAGACTTGTAAATAAATTCTTGCTAAGTTCTATATAATAAAAACTAATATGGAACATTGATTTTGCCTTCAGAATGATTACAAGTCAAAAAGGCCAGTAATATGACTTAGCAATTTTGATAAATAAATAAAATAAGTACATAAACCAAACTCACTTCTTTATTGTTATCATGGACATCAAGTGACAATAATGTATTGTAAAAGAACATTTAACAGTAGATCCACACAACACAACTTTACTCAGCTTTCCAAAAAAGGGGGCGATAATTTAATATTTTTAATTGCATATTTGTTTTATGAAGGTCAAGCCTGACTAAGGTAATTATTGCAAATTTGATTTCATGGATATCTATGCAAGAGATTTTAAGGTGGTAAAAATCATATTGGTTTGGAATGGGGTTGCCATAATATTTTTTAATTACTATGCAAATGTTAAAGTCGTTAATAAATTTAATTTAATTTCTTGTTTGGATTAAACATGACTTTAAATAGCCATTACATTTAAAAATGAGGGCACTTTCTGAGGTATTTCCATGCAGCTTTCCACACAGGGTGCAATAATCTGTACTCCCACCAACAGTGCAAAAGTATTCCCCTTCCTCCACATCCTTGCCAGCACTTGTTTGTTGATTTATTGATGGTAGGCATTCTGACAGGTGGGAGGTGATATCTCATTGTGACTTTAATTTGCATCTCTCAATTAGTGACATTGTGTATCTTTTTATATGTTGATTGGCCACCTGTATGTCGACTTTGGAGAAGTGTCTATTCAGGTCCTTTGCCCATTTTTTAATTGGGTTGTTTGGTTTTTTGGTGTTGAGTTTTCTAAGTACTTTATCAATTCTGGATATTAACCCCTTACCAGATGTATTGTCAAATATGTTCTCCCACTCTGTGGGTTGTCTTTTTATTTTGTTGATGTTTTCCTTTGCTGTGAAAAAACCTTTTAGTTTGAAGTAGTCCCATTTGTTTATTTTTTCTTTTGTTTCCCTTGCCTGGGGAGGTATATTTGATAAAAAAAAAAATTTCTATGAGCAATGTCTGAGATTTTGTGGCCTATGTTTTCTTCTATGATTTTTATGGTTTCAGGTGTAACATTTAAGTCTTTGATCCATTTTGAATTTATTCTTTTGTGCGGTAGAAGAAAGTGGCCTGGTTTCATTTTTCTGCATGTATCTTTCCAATTTTCCGAACTCCATTTATTGAGTAAACTATTTTTAGCCCATTGTGTGTGCTTGCTTCCTCTGTCAAATATTAATTGACTATAAAATTGTGAGTTTATTTCTGGGCTCTCTGTTATGTTCCATTGATCCATGTGTCTGTTTTCATGCCAGTACCAGGCTGTCTTGATCACTGTACAGTTTGATATTAGGTAGCATGATTCCTCCAACTTTGTTCTTCTTTCTCAGGATCTGTATTGCTATCTGGACCCTTTTTGTGGTTCCATATAAATTTTTGAAATATTTGGTCTGGTTTTGTGAAAAACATCATTGGTATCTTCATAGGAATTACACTGAATCTATAGATTGCTTTGGGTAGTACTGACATTTTATTGCTGTTAATTCTTCCTATCCATAAACACAGTATATGCTTCCACTTATTTGTATCTTCTTTGATTTGTTTCTTCAGTACCTTATATTCTGAGTATCTTTTACCACCTTGGTTAGGTTTATTCCTAGGTATTTTATTTTATTTTTTTTTTGAAGCAACCATGAATTGTTTTCTTTCTCACATTTTTTTTAGATTTAAACTTTTTAAAATTGTTGTTCAGGTGCAGTTGTCTCCATTTTCCCCCAACTACTCTTCCATACCCCAGCCACACCCACCTCCTACCTTCAATCCTACCCGAGGCTTTGTCCATGGGTCCTTCATACATGTTCCTTGATGACCCTTCCCCTTTTTCCCCTGTTATCCCCTCCCTCTCCCCTCTGGTTACTATCAGTTTGTTCTTTATTTCAATGGCTCTGGTTATATTGTGCTTGCTTATTTGTTTTGTTGATTAGGTTCCACTCACAGGTGAGACCATATGGTATTTGTCTTTCACCACCTGGCTTATTTCACTTAGCAAAATGCTCTCCAGATCCATCCAAGCTGTCACAAATGGTAGGAGCTCTTTCTTTCTTTCTGCTGCGTAGTATTCCATCATATAAATGTATCATAGTTTTTTGATCCACTCATTTACTTATGGGCATTTAGGTTGCTTCCAGCACTTGGCTATTGTGAATTGTGCTGCTATAAACATTGGGGTGCATAGGTTCTTCTGAATTGGTGTTTCAGGATTCTTAGAGTATAGTCCCAGCAATGGAATTACCAGATCAAAAGGTAGTTCCATTTTCAGTTTTCTGAAGAAATTCCATACTGTTTTCCATAGTGGCTGCACCAGTCTGCATTCCCACCAACAATGTATTAGGGTTCCCTTTTCTCCATATCCTCTCCAACATTTGTTGTTTGTTGATTTGGTTATGATGGCCATTCTGACTGGTGTGAAGTTGTATCTCATTATGGTTTTAATTTGCATCTTTCTGATGGCTAGTGATGCTGAGCATCTTTTCCTGTGTCTCTGGACCCTCTGTACGTCCTCCTTGGAGAAGTGTCTGTTCAGGTCCTTTGCCCATTTTTTAATTGGGTTGTTTGTCTTCTTGGAGTGTAGTCATGTGAGCTCTTTATATATTTTGGAGATCAAACCCTTGGCCAAGGTATCATTTGCAAATATATTTTCCCATATGGTTGTTTCACTTTTCAGCTTGCTGATGTTTTCTTTGGCTATGCAGAAACTTTTTATTTTGATGAGATCCTTTCTGTGCCTTGCTCTAGGGGACATATCAGTGAAAATATTGCTGTGTGGAATATCTGAGGTTTTCCTGCCTATGTTCTCCTCTAGGACTTTTATGTTATGGTGACTTGTATTTATATCTTTTATCCATCTTGAGTTTGTTTTTGTGTCTGGTATAAGTTGGTGTTTGAGTTTTATTTTCTTGCATGTAGCTGTCCAGTTCTTCCAGCACCATTTGTTGTAGAAACTATTTTTAGTCCATTTCATGCTTCTGTCCCCTTTGTTGGATATTCAGATCATTTAGGTTCCAAATAAATGAATCATTTTCTTAATTTCCCTTTCTGTTTATTATTGGCATATAAAAATGCAACTGATTTCTGGGTATTAATTTTGTATCCTGCTACTTTGCTAAATTCACTTACCAGATCTAGTAGTTTCTTGGTTAAATCTTTGGGGTTTTCTGTACACAGTGTCATGTCATCTGCAAATAAAGACAGTTTTATTTCTTCCCTTCCAATTTGGATGCCTGTTATTTCTTCTTGTCTGATTGCTGTGGCTAGGACTTCCAGTACTGTGTTGAATAAGAGAGGTGAGAATGAACATTCCTGTCTTGTTCCTGATCTTAAGGGGAATGCTTGTTGTTTTTGCCCATTGAGTATGATGCTGGCAGTGGGTTTTTCATATATGGCCTTTATGATGTTTAGGTATGTTCCCTCTATTCCCACTTTGCTGAGAGTTTTTTTTTTTTTAAATCATAAGTAGGTGCTGAATTTTATCAAGTCCATTTTCTGCATTTATTGATATGATTGTGTGATTTTCATCCTTCATTTTGTTTATGTAGTAAATGACATTTATTGATTTGTGAATGTTATACCAATCTTGCATTCCAGAATAAATTTGAATTGATCATGGTCTGTGATCTTTTTGAAGGAAATAAGCACCCCTATGTTCATCGCAGTGTTATTTACAGTCACCAAGATATGAAAGCAGGGCAAGTGTCCATCAATAGATGAGAGTATATAACAACTGTGGGACATTTACACAATGGCATACTACTCAGTCTTATAAAAGAAGAACATTTTACCATTTTTTTGACAGTATGGATGGACCAGGAGAACATTCTGCTGAGTGAAATAAGCCATTCAGAGAAGGACAAATACCATTTGATTTCACTCATATGTGGACTCTAATGAACAAACTGAACTAATAAGGAAAATGTGGACAGACTCATAGATAGAGAGCAGGATGACAGCTAGTGAGGATGTCTAGATGTTAGAGGATGTCTAGGATGTTAGAGGATGGAGGGACTGAAGAAATAGAAAAATGGACTCATGAGCATGGACAACAGTGCAGTGATTGCTGGGGGTGAGGAGGGTAAGGGGACTAAATAGTAATGGAAATAAAAAGATAATAAAGATTAAATTAAAAATAAATTAATTAATTAAAATGAGGGTACTTTCTAACAAATGTGCTCATTGCCCTCTAATGACTGACTTTAAATTTGTTTAGACACATGAAATACATTTGACTACAGGAATAAGAGATAAGTACTTATTATTAATATTTCTGCACATTAATACATTTGAAATGCATGCTAAGAGCTACAGGGGCTTGTTTAATTGCTTTCCCATGTGTCCTTCCATTTCAGCTGTTTCCTCAGTCATGATGTAGATCTATTAGCATATTACATGGGTGAGTTTGCACAGCTTTCTTGCCAAGGGCTGTCCTGCAGTTGCTCCATCATTGGGTAACTTACTTAAAGCCTCCATCATTTCACATGACAGAGTAACTTAATTATGTACTGCTTTGGAGATGTTAAATGAGTTTTCTTCAAAACAAGTGCACTTCATTTAATATTTTTCTCCGTCAAGCACTTGAACTGTGACATTTACATCATAAACACTAACTGAATGCTTTATAAATTGAGGCCTTCTGATAGGCTAATTATTGTTGAGGCTGAGCACTACTCTAAAGTCCCTGAGATAAAAAATGAGCTGGCTGATGCTCATCTTTATAATAGAGTTTTGGAATAATGAAAATTTGATAAACACATAATGAGTTGTGGTTATGTATGCTGTGGAGCAAATTTTGTTTCAAATGTTGAGTAGGGTATCATTAGTGGTTCTTGTAATTCCTTCACTTGATCACAAAACCTCTTTATTGGATAATGGCCAGCATTGAAAGAGGGAGAAGAGAAGAGGGAGGGAGAGAGAAAGAGGGAAGGAGAGAGAAAACATGTAAAAAAGTGTGTAGGATGCTAACTCTGCTTTGTTTTATGACATCCTGGATCAAATATAAATATCTTTCTAACTGCAAGACCCTGTTCAAAAACTTTGTAAAGCAAAATCATGGAATTAATTGCCATGTAAGCCTTTTATAATAGTTACAAAAAAACCTCTATTGTGAGATTTGCAGTCTCACAAATATCTGCCCTTGTTCATGTTTCATTTCCCTTATAAATTAAAAAAATGTTTTTATTATGATAAAATAAACATAACATAAAATTTATCTTTTTAACCATTTCAAGAGTACAATTCAGTGATATTGAGAACATTCATATTGTTGTGTTATCAACACCATTCATATCAAGAAGGCTCTTCATCTTGAGAAGGAGAAACTACCCGTTAAACACTAAATCCCCATTTCACCTCTCCCCTGGCCCTGGTGATCACCGTTCCACTTCTCTAAGTACCTCATATAAGTGGAATTATTATATTTATATTTTTGTGACTAGCTTATTTCAGTTAGCATAATACCCAAAGTTTTGTCTATATTGTAGCATGTATCATAAATTCTTTCCTATTTAAGGCTGAATAATAGTCCCTGTATGAATATATCATATTTTCCTATCTACTCATCTGATGGACATGGTTGCTTCCACATTTTAGCTAATGTGAATGATGCTACTGCAAACATGTTTGTACAAACATCACTTTGAGACTTGCTTTCAGTTCTTTTGGATATATAACCAGAAGTGGAATTGCTGGGTCACGTGGGAATTCTATTTTCAATTTCTTGGGGAACTACCACACTGTTTTCTACAACAGCTGTACTATTTTACGTTCCCACCAAGAGTGCACAAGGGTTTCGGTTTCTCCATATCCTGGCCAACAATTATTTTCTGTTTTCGTGATAGGAGTCCTGATAAGTGTGAGATCGTACCTTGCTCTAGTTTTGATTTGTATTTCTGTAATAACTAGTAATGTTGAACATCTTTTCATGGTTTTGTTGGTCATTTGTACGTCTTCTTTAAGAAAATATTCAAGTTTGTAGCCCGTTTTTGAATCAGGTTATTTGGGCTTTTTTAAAAACTTTTCTTCCTTTAACTCCTTAATTTGAGATAATTTTATACTTATGGAAAATTGTAAAAATAGTATGGAGAGTTCCCATATGCCCTACCGGTAGCTTCTCCTAGTGTGAAAATTATATAAAACCATGGTAAATTCATAAAAATCAACATTATAAGTAAACTGCTAACTTTATTCAGATTTCAATAGTTTTACCACTTATACCTTTTTCTATGTGTCCAGTACCCAACCCCAGATCTACTTGGTCTTTAGCTGTCATGTTTTCTTAGTCCCTTTCAATCTGTGTGAGTTTTTTTAGACTTACTTCAACTTTTGTGACCATGAGATATTTGAATAGTACCTGTTACTATGTAAAAATGGCTCTCACTTTGCTCTTGATTACTTTGAGTTAATGCATTATTGGGAAGAACATTACATAGGTAATATGCCCATATCATACATCATATCAGGGAAATGATGTCTTATGTAATAATATGTAGTAATAGGTTTTTTTCTTGGTGAGTTAACTTTGATCATTGGGTTTGATTTCTTCAAGGTTTCTCCACTATAAAGTTATGATTTTTTTCTTATTGTAATTAATTAAATATTTATTTGGGGGGGATAATTCTCTCAAACACAGTATCTCCTCCAAATACATATTTAGCATCCATAACATAGCATATATAACTGATGTTACCTGTAGCAATTATTACTGACATGTTTTAAAGATAATTTTCTGTTTTCCTCATTTCTTCTCCACTCTTTAAGTGGAATTCCTTACACAAGATCTGCCCTTTGTCCTTCATTTATTTATTTATTCAGATATTTATTCTCAGAGTTTATTTTCTTTTTTATTACACCCTACAGAGTTTTTCTTGGGTGTTCCGGGGGTTGATACCATGACTGAGACTACTTAAAACAAATGTAGTTCTTCCCCTACCCTCTCCTAGTTTGTTTTTGGTGACTCATGGTTTTTGATGTGTCACAGGTCCAAAAGGAATCAGATGAGAGGGAGGGGAGGTGATGGGGCAGGAGAGGTCTTACTTGACTTGTACTTTTATGAGCTGCTCTCTAAGCGGACTCATTTTCCCATGTAGCATTTATGTGGGACCTCCAGAGTTCCCCTTCACTGGGAATATCTCACCTGGAGTTTCTATCATGGAAGATGCCCTGTTCCGCTGACTAATATGCTCCCTTGCAGATCCTATTTGTGGGTAGGCCTCTTTTGTGTAGACACTCTCTCTTGGAGTCCAATTTCTTCCTTTGGCACTTCTTTTGGACAAAATACCTTTAAGGAGGCTCCAGAGACATTTTCTTTCTCCCTTCTATTGCTTAATTTTCTCTTTTTCTGCCCACATCTGGCTCACAGAAAATAGATCTTCTTGATTCTGGGAGTTGAATAACTTCTCTAATCCCAAACCTTTTCTTCTGGTATCAAAGGCCAGCTCAGTCATCCTCTTGCCCTGTAGGTGTGAATCAGGCACAACAGTCTGTATTCTGTATCTCCCAACTTGCAAGAGACACAAAGCAATGTTTCTGTGTGGTCTCTTGTACTAATCTTAAAGGGTGGAGGAGAGGGAGAATGCTCTCCTGCATTGCAGGAGAAAGCTATACAAGTTCAGTAAAGTTCTCTAAAAATGGTCTCTATCCAAACTTTGGCCTATCTCTAGGCTTCTTTGAACTCTTTCTTGAGGGTGAAGATTGGCGGTCAGCTAAGGATTAAAAATATACACATTTTTGGGACCCTTCCTTTGCAATTCCTGCTTATTTGGAGGTCTACACTTTGAAAAGTTGCTGAGAGATAAATCAAGATAAGGATTGAGAAATGATCATTTGGATTTAACAACACAGACTGCACCCAACAAAGAGCAGTTTTCCTCTAGCCTGACTGGAGTGAGCTTTGCAGAGAATGAGGGGCAAGTGGTTTCAGAAAACAGAGGCAATGATTTCACTATTTTTTACTATAAAATGGTAAATATGAGTATTTTTTAATGTTTGAGAATTATGGAATCCAGAAGGTTTTTTTTTTTTTTAAGATGGATATGTTAGCCTGTTTTCATCACAATGAGAATAATCCAGTAGAAATGGGGAAGTTGATAATGTGGATGAGAAGGGAAGTTGTCAGAAGTGCTGTCCTTTAACAGGTGAGAGAGATGGAATTCTGTGCATGGGGGTGAGTTGGTCTTGGATAATATCAAGAAAAAAGACAGAAGTAGGTATGACTGAAGTCAGCGGGTTACTGAAAGTGGTTTAATAGTGTGTGGGAGTTCTCTAATTGTCTTTACTGTTTACTCAGGGAAATAAGAACTGCTTATCAGGGAGAAGTGAGGAGAAGAGTGAGCATTTCAGTTCTAAAGAAAGAGATGTGAATTAGTCACGTTCTTGAAGAGTGGGATGGTGAATTGAACAGAACAATCTAACAGAATTGAGGATTGACTGAAGTACAGTTGAGGCTTATAATTTAAAATGAGGCTAATTTACAACAAGCTTACTTTTAGCTCTCCTGTGGGAAAGGCATTGAAGTAGCAGTGAGTTATATTGAAACAGGGTTGAAATTCTGTTTTTTTCTGGGCACAGGAATTACAGGAGAGAAGGATCATAAAGGAGAGGGTATTTGCTTAGCAATGTTTTTAATGATAGATAGTGAAATCTAAGACAGATAAGGAAAGGATAGAGGAATTGGAAGTGGCTTAAATATGGGCATTTTGGAGCAAATTGTCAGGTTGAAGAATTACTGATGTTGGTAAGAAGGCAGATGCTTGAATAGTAGGGTGGTGGTTAGAACTTGGGGTTCTTGAGGAGACTTTGGCATGTATGCAGTTGTTATTAAGACAAATGAGATAAAGAACAAGATTATTGTATGCATGGAATGCCAGCAATTGTGAGGCCATGGAACTGAGTCAATGTAGGTATAGATGTTGAGTCCCTGGATTCAGATCAAGGTAGATTTAGATAATGATATCAGCAACAATACTGAAAGAGAGAAATAATTAGCCTGATAAATCATCAATATTATATTAAAGGTGAATTATCCTCTTTCTTGTTATTCAGCATTTTAATTCTGTTTTCAACAGTTGTCTCTCTCTGATTTTAGGCAAGTGACAGGGCAGGTATTGAAATTTTTTGGTCAATCAATACCACACATCCAAAATGTCCTATAACCCTTTATGGTCTTTATGGCTTATGAGGCAATTAGAGATGGCATTATTATAACAGTTTTATAGATGAGAAGATAGAAGAAATAGAATTTTAATGATATTAAATATAAAATATTAGCCTGATTGGTGTGGCTCAGTGCATTGAGTGCTGGCCTATGAAACCAAAGGGTTGTCAATTCTATTCCCAGTCAGAGCACATGCCTGGGTTGCAGACCAGGTGCCCAGTAGGGGGCGCTCAAGAGGCAACCACATTTTAATGTTTCCTTCTCTTTCTCTCTCTCTTCCCCTCTCTCTAAAAATAACTAAATAAAATAAATATTAAATCATTTGCCAATGTTGATATGGCTAGGAAATGACAGCATTTCCATGGGAACACATTCCACCAGGGTGTTTTGAGGGTGTTAAATGGAGGAAGTTTATTAAATATCAAAACCAAATGTATTTATCTAATTCTTAGGGGTTTTTATAAAAGCTTTGTCTTTGCTTGAACACTTTTATGCAATGAGAATGTAATATAAGAAAGTGTTTTATTTTTACATTCTAACAGAAATTTTAGTTTGACAATAAAATACACTTTCTTTTTTTCTGTCCTATCTTCAATCACTAACTGTTTTAGTTTTTAAAGAACATATAATAATTATTAAGATGCCTTTGTTATTTAGGCAATATGATATTCAAAATGTATGTGTTATTTAAAAGGTGCTAGACTAATTGTTCTTATGCAAATATATATTTCATATATGTATTATATATATGATCTGTCCAGAAGGTATCTAGCCATGTAATATGAAAAATAGAGACATTTATTGAAGTAGATATAAGATACAATGATTCTGTACCTGTTATAGTTGTTTGCTTAGTTTTAGTTTTAGTTTTTTAGGTTCAGTTGTTGATGAATGAGAGTTTGTTGTCATTTTACAGTTTATAGTTTTTGAAATAGAGAATTCAAATAACTTATATGCATAACCCATGGACATGAACTAAGGGGGTGGAATACTTATGGGGTGCAAGGAGGAGTGGGGTAAAGGGGAGAAAAAATGGGACAGCTATATAGTATAATCAATAAAATGTACTTTAAAAATAAATTTTAAAAAAGATACAAGATACAAGAAACATTGTACATAGGGCAATGAATCTTCAGAGTAGGCACCTTGGGGCCTCACACAGTTCTCCTAGTCACCATCAGCTGCACCATCATATTTTCATGAATCTCATTGACAGTCTGAAATCTCTTCCCTTTCAAAGGTGATTTTAGTTTTGGGAAAAGGCAGAAGTCACTGGGCACCAAATTTAGGCTGTACGAGGGCTGAGTCGCTTGGGCTATTTGATGTTTTGACAAAACCTTCTGCATGAGATGTAATACATGAGCAGGCACACTGTCAGGATGAAGCAGCCAATCACCAGTTTCCCACAGCTGCAGGCTTCTGAATCATCCAAATCATGTCTGTGGAGGAATGTTCAAGATTAGTGCAAAATTTGATGCAGATTCATTGCTCTATTCTTTCAGTCATTTTGAATGCCTCAACCACATAGTACTCAGCAGCATCTACTGCCCCCCACTGACGACCAAGTGAAATAGTCACTGTTGATGCATGCACATTCTAGTCCACTCTCCTTGGCTGCCAGGTTACATTAATGTTGTGCAACCCATTCTTGTTATATTAATAATAGCTGTAGTTTTCTCAAACAGACACACACACTCTCTCTCTCTCCATATATATAATATATAATATATAATTAATATATAAAATAAAAGACCAGGCAAGAAGCCAACAGAATGGTAATACACTTACCAAATGGGAAGATAAAAAACCATACCAAGGCACATCATAATTACATTAGCCAAGATTAAAATGAAGGAGAGAATTCTAGAAGCAGCAAGGGATAAGGGGACAGTCACCTACAAAGGAGTTCCCATCAGACTGTCAGCTGATTTCTCAGAAGGGACCTTACAGGCAAGAAGGGGCTGGAAAGAAGTATTCCCAGTCATGAAAGTCAAGGAACCTACATCCAAGATTGCTCTATCCAGTGAAGATTTCATTTAGAATGGAAGGGAAGATAAAGTGCTTCTCAGATAAGGTCAAGTTAAAGGAGTTCATCATCTCCAAGCCCATATTATATGAAATGTTAAAGGGACTTATCTAAGAAAAAGAAGATAAAAAATAGGACAGTAAAAAGACAGCAAACTCACAGATATTAACAACCACATCTAAAACAAAAGCAAACTAAGCAAACAGCTAGAACAGGAACAGAACCACAGAAATGGAGATCACGTGGACGGTTAGCAACAGGGGAGTGGGAGGAGGAGACAGGGGGAAAAGGTACAGAGAATAAGTAACATAGACAATGGGTAAAAAATAGACAGTGTGAGGGCAAGAATAGTGTGGGAAAAGTAGAAGCTAAAGTACTTATGACACATGGACATGAACTAAAGGGAGGAATGTGGGTGGGAGCAGGTGAGCAGGGTGGAGGGGAATGATGGGGGAGAAATGGGAAAACAGTAATAGCATAATTAGTAAAATATAATAAAAAATAAATTTTACATATGTTAATTATATATCATGAAAGTTATTTATTTGAAAATATTCACTATTTAATTATTATTTGGAGTAAATTTACTCCAAACACTCATTTATTAAATTTTAATAAATATTCTTTTGAAGATTAACATGTAAGTGTCCATCAAAACATTGTTTTATTAAATGTAGTAGAGGAGAAAATACCCACTTAAAACATTGATTGACTTGATTATTTAACTTCCCTTATTATAATAATCTTTTATTATTCTTCCCTAATCTTTTCTAATATGAAATACTTATGTTTAACTGTCTTTACTACTTTTGAAAAACTGAGTTGTGAAAGTCATTTTCTGTTACAGGGTCTCTGAAAAGATTAAAAGATTGAAGATTAAAACTGTCATATTTAGAAGTGTACATTGACAGAAAACTGCTATGTACATGACTACTTTTGTTTTGAAAATGTATTTAATATTATACTGTCCATCATGTTCATATATAAGATCTAAATATGGTAATTTGAAAACACTCAGTGTCAATGTTTTGTCACCTGCCGATTAGTGCATACTGAAAGAAAAATGAATGGCATACACTCTTCTGAAAGATATTCAATAAAGGGATTATTTTTTGATAGTAAAAAAAGATTTGAATAAATAAAGTATGTATTGTGTAAGCAGGAAGACTGAAATATGTAAAAATTCTAATTATTAAATTAAGTTAAATTTATTAAAATCAATATTCATTTATGACATAAAACCCATTATCAGAATAAAAATAGAAAAAAAAAACCTTTCCTAATCTAATAAAGAGGAGCTCAAAAGGAATGAAAAGCATACTTAATGGTAAAATTTTTTAATTTTTCTCCCTGAATTTGAGAAGGAAAAAACCAAGGCTGTCCACTATTACTATTATTTAATGCCATACCAGTGTTTCTATTAAGTGCAAGACACAAGGAAGAGAAATAAAAGGTATAAAGTTTACAAAGGAAAAAACTCATTATTTACCGATGACATTAATTGAGCATGTAGATATTGAGGATGGGTAGGGCGGGGAAAAGTGGTGGAGAGAAAATGGAGACAACTGTATTTGAACAACAATAAAAAATGATTAAAACAGTTTTCCAATAACTTCTAGTAACAAAATAAAAAAAAAAGAACCAACAGTTAAGCTGTTAGAATTGATATGTAAATTGAATGAGGTCAGTGTATATAAAGTCAATATATAAAGGTAATTGTATTTCTATAGGGGAACAATACATAGAAAATAAATTTTTTGAAGACACCATTTATAATAACATAAATATCAAACACTTAGAAATAAATGTGACATCTCTTGATATGATCATACGACTTTTGTCTTTCCTTGTGTTCATGTGATATATTACATTTATTGATTAAAAAATGGTCAAAGGACCTGAACAGGAGGACATGGCTATCCAAGGAGGACATACAGAGGGCTCAGAGACATATGAAAGGATGCTTAGCATCACTAGCCACCAAAGAGGTGCAAATTAAAACCACAATGAGATACTACTTCACACCAGTCAGAATGGTCATGATAAATAAATCAACAAACAACAAATGCTGGTGAAGATGTGGAGAAAGGGGAACCCTAGCACACCGTTGGTGGGAATGCAGACTGGTACAGCCACTGTGGAAAACAGTATGAAATTTCCTCAAAAAACTATAAATGGGACTGCCTTTTGATCTGGCAATTCCATTGCTGGGATTGTACCCTAAGAATCCTGAAACACCAATTCAAAAGAACCTATGCACCCCAATGCTCATAGCAGCACAATTTACAATAGCCAAGTGCTGGAAGCAACCTAAGTGCCCATGAGTCAATGAGTGGATCAAAAAACTGTGGCACATTTACACAATGGAATACTATGCAGCAGAAAGACCAAAGGAGCTCCTACCCTTTGCCACAGCGTGGATGGATCTGGAGAGCATTATGCTAAGTGAAATAAGCCAGGTGGAGAAAGACAAATACCATATGATCTCACCTATAAGTGAAACCTAATCAACAAAACAAACAAGCAGCCAAATATAAACAGAGACATTGAAATAAAGAAAAAGCTGACAGTAACCAGAGGAGCAGAGTTGTGGGGGTAATGGGGGAAAGAAAAGGAAGGGCCATCGAGGAACATGTATGAAGGACCCATGGACAAAGATTGAGGGGAGAAGGACTGAGGGTGGGAGGTAGGGGTGGGTGAGGTAGGGGAACAAGGAGGGGGCAAAATGGAGACAATTGGACTTGAAAAGCAATTACAAAAAGAAAAAGAACAATAATTAAAAAAGAAATAAATCAGACAAAATAAAATATATGATATCTACACTGAAAGTACAAAATATCATAGATATCTTTTTAAAAATGACCTAAATAAATGGAAGTTAATAACACATTCTTGGATAGGAGGACTCAATTTTGTAAAGATATCAAATTTCCCAATTGATCTATATATTATGGAAATCCAAATCCAAATCGCAAAAGGGGTATAGAAGATATATGAAAGCTGATATGAAATTTTAACAGACCAAGGACATCCAATACTGTCTAATTAGCTATCTACCTATTTATCTATCTATCTATGTACCTGTGATCCATCTATCTACTTATCTATCTATCTATCTATCTATCTATTATCTGTCTATCGTGAATCTATCTGTATCTTAGGAATTGGTTCTGCTTTTCTGGTTGAATCCTGACTGGTACAATCCATAAGTATTTTTTGATTAATACCTAGAGGTAATTCTTAAAGATATGTTACATTTGAAATAAAAAAATACTTGAAAAAAGATATCCATAAATATATGAAGGAAATATAAAGTAATAAGCAGAAGAAAATGAGGAACTAAAATTTCAGTCTTTGAAGTGAGAATAGAGTGATACAGAGTGTAATTTTAGATAGTAAAATTAAGCATTGAATCAAATTAGAAACAAAAACCTAAATATATGACATCAAGATATTATTTTAACTATGTTGTCAATAGTATTAAAATTATGCAGCTTTTTATATTAGATTAATAAACATGGAGAATATCTATGAGATATTTTTAAATGCCTATGGCCTAATGCCTATTAAATACTTAATATGTATACTATTTTAATTATGTAAAATAGACATTTATTTTAAATATGATATAAAAGATATAATCTTTATGTAAAATGGAACAACTGAAAATTTTTGCTAAAGTAATTTTAGTTTTAGAAATGGAAATTAGTCTTGTGAAAAGATTATAATATACTAAAATAAAAGGAATAGGTATGGTAACAAATTATATATTTTTGGCACATGAAAATTTATCAGAAATTGGGTGCTGTAGCACTCCGAGTTTGTAATTACTGTCTAGCCTCACAGTAAATGTAAATAAGCATATAAAATAGGTCACATACATATTAATTGACTTTATACATATCATGTAGAGAACTGTCATGCAAAGAACTATTTACATATCAGGTAAAGAACTACTTCTTTAAAAATAAGATACACATTATTACAAAATTTTAATTGAACTTGCAAAATGTAATGATAATGTGAAATAGCATTTAAAAGATTGTAAAATTAAAAATAAGGAAATATATTTATTCATAAATATATATTTGCAAAGTTATTTAATTATTAAATTCTTAAGTAAAAAAATACTTACAGGTTTTAAAATTTGTACTATAATTCATTAAGATATCCCCCTGGCCAAAGACAGCAGTAACTCTCTAAGAGGGCAACTAGCTTTATTCTTTGTCATGTTCAAAGAGTCACACAAATTCTCCCACAACATTTCCATCAGTCTGTTTGGTTTGTAAGAGGTACTGAGTGAATGTGGCTTCTTTAGAGCCCTTCATCACCCTTCCTTGGTGACAAGAGGGAGCTAGGGAAAGGTGATCTCACTTACATCCATTTATTAGTTGTTCTTGTTGTTTTTAATTAAACACCTATAATAAATACATGCGCCTGCAAAATGAAGAGTATGTTCCTTTTGTTTAGATTCTGCTTTTTTTTTATTTTGTAAAAGTAATTTATACTCATTGTAGAAAAGAAAATTGCAGGCCAAAAATAAAAGAAAGAAAGAAAGAAAGAAAGAAAGAAAGAAAGAAAGAAAGAAAGAAAGAAAGAAAGAAAGAGGAAAAAGAAAAACTCAAGAAGAAATGAACATTGGTCATGTTTCCACTTTATACGAACAGTCAGGGTCAATGTTTTGATTTTTTTCCTTCTAACTTTGGTCTTAGAAACAAATGTTTATATTGGAATCAGCACAGGTACTCTCTCAACATATATGTTTTTAAAGTTATATTGTTTCCTATGGCTATACCATTTTTATTTTTGGTAACTGAGTTATGCTGCTTTTAATTTTTTTATAAAAATTACTAATGAATATATTTGTAAATAAATCTTTGTCCACAGATCAAATTTTTATTTATTTTAAATAGAATATTTTCTTAATGGGAAATTACTAGCTTGAATAACAATAACTAATCAGGTTAACATTTTTAATTTTCCTTTATATTGTCAGCATTGATGGCAATAAATTTTCTTAGCAATGATGGATAAGTTTACCTTAATTTATCATCAATTTTCATTTATATTCTTCCATTGAGCGCAATGTTTTTTTCAGAATTTGTGTAACTTTGCTCCCTTTCTTTTCAAGAGCAATGGAATTGGTCATCTGGTCAAAGGAAAGTGCACAGGCCTCTGAAGCCAGACTCCCTAGGCTGGAATCACCCTCTGCCACTCACTCGCCCTATGGCCTTGGGCTAATGGCCTAATAGTCTGTGCTTCAGTTTTTCATCTACAAAGTGTAGATAAGCATGGTAGCTCCCTCAAAGAGTTGTATGAATTCATAGAAAGTGAGAATACATGTAAAGAGCTTACAAAGAGCCTGGTACATGATACACACTATTGTGAATATATTTCATTACTTTAGATTTTTAGGAGTGCTCTTCTATTCTAGTACTTAGTCTCTTTAGTTTTGCAGAAAGACTGACTTTCCCGGCCCTGACTGTGGTTTTTGGAGTTCCTCGCAGGATTGTGATCTCAGCTGGATGGCCTGATCTTTACCTCTAATCGCCTCTCTGGCTTGGTTTGTTTGTCTCAGTCTTTTTGCCCCTGATCAACACTTCATGAAAGCAAGATTTTTCTAAATCCCTTATATTTGACAGAAAAGCTGTAGTCAGAAATACTTCAGGGAAGATATTGATACTGAATAATATTAACACCCAACAGTTGTGTACTATTTCGGTACTTTCAAAACACTGCTTTTAATGCATTATTCATAATCAACCATATTATTTTATCAGGTCAGGAATAATGTTTTCTGTTTTACATGAGAGAGAAAGAGACCCATAGACATGAATTTATTGGCTTGGTGTTACCACATTCGGGGATGGCAAAGTCAAGCATTTAACTTTAGCTTTCAGACTCTGAATAGGATGGCCTTTCAATTGCACCAAACTGACACTTGAGAATATATGATTAGTCAGGCTTTGCTAGTGTGTGCTGCTATAATAAGCAGCTGTGGTTTATTTCTCCCCTGCAATACATGTCAGGGATTACCGTTGCTGTAGGTAAGCTTCTACCTGAAATATACCATTTCCTTGGCAGAGAGAAAAAGCAAGAGCCAACCACCGAATTAGGTAAAACTCCTGCATAGGAATAGTGTGCATGATTATCTGTTCACAACTCATTGTTTAAAACACATCGCTTGATGAACCTAGACATGAATGGAGTGGAGAAGAAAGCTATTCCTTAATGAATGGTTCTGGAAATCACACAACACTGGGCAGGTGTGCAATCATATTACAGGGAGGGTGGAGTGAATAACTGAGGGCAATAATGTAACATGCACTAGAAATTCATGAATCAAAATAGATACAGGGGAAGGCTTTGCAGTAGAAACAAAGTATAAATTCAAATAAAAGAAATAAGTTACAGAAGCTGGCAAAAGTTTACTCTGTGAGAAAAGCGATCTCAATGACAATTCTGTACCTTAATTTTTTAAAGAGTATTTGGAGATGGGTGTTTGTTGTTTCCAGTGTCAGAGAAGTTGGTTAGATGCAGTGTCAGAGATGAGCTGGCTGAAGGAAACAAGTCAAAAGACAGAGCTGTAATCAGGCACAAGTGCTAACTTGCTGACTTTGAATTTTAGACTCTACACTGACAGTCCAACTTTCTTTTGCAAGTGCTGAGTTATACAGGTTTCTTTTCCTATAAACTCCCTCAGGTACTGAAGTCTATATAAAGTGCCTGAAATGATTCCTTTTGAAAATTTAATACAAAACCTAGCTTGGTTCTTTCTTTCCCCAACCAAAGACCAAGGTCACTGAACCTAGGAATATATTGAATGGCTCGAGGTTATATTTGATAGACTAGACACTTTGTTAGAATGTGGTAATGATGCGAACAAGGTCAACTGTTAGAATCTGAGGATATTGTAATTTTGTTTTCTGTGATAGTCATAGACATTATCCTTCACCCTTCTCAACCATCACAATTAGCCTGAGACACTAACCACTCTTCTAATGCAAGTCTACCACTTGTAAAAAAATAAACATCAACAACAACAACAAAACCCTCTACCATATTTTTCGGACTATATGATGTACTTTTTTACCACATATTTTGCTTTGAAAATTTTCCCCCTAATTTCTTCCTCTAAAACCTAGGTGCATCTGGAGTCTGCAAAATAAGATGCACCTAGGTTTTAGAGGAGGAAAATAGGAAAAAACTTTTCAAAGCAAAAAATGTGCTACAAAAGTGTATCTTATAGTCCAAAAAAATATGGTATATATGTTGAGTATACAGTATTATTTCTCACTCGCATAACAGGCTGAGACTCTTTATGGTTGGCCGGCTCTCCCCTCCATGCAGAAATTCAGGAATCCCTATTTCTTTTCATCCTCTAGTGGCTCATTATCATAAATGCCCAGTCAGCAAAAAGCGCAAAGGGTATATGGGAAAAGTACACACACTTCTTAGTTTCTTGTAATAACTTTTGTAAAATACTTTTTATGACATCTGGGGGTTTTTTTGTTCACATTATTGTGCTTGAAAACCAGTCAGATGGCCACACTAATTCTAGGCAGAGTAGTCCTGACTGGTCAGGCATTCCCCAGAAACAATTCCATAAAATGGAAGGAGGGGTACATATTTTGACACCTATGCTTTGCCCCTTTTCTCAATTAAAAGTGTGTTTTCTTCTCATAATTTTCCCTTTGGTAAGCTCCTGTATTTATAACTTTGTGCCTGAAGTGGCTTGTTAGCAGTAATCAAAGAAAAAAGTACAGGAGTATTTTTTTTTCTGTAAGATTAAAATAAAGAGTATTCAGTGATATTTCCTCCGTGGCACTCAGCTGTGATTGTTCTGAATACTGAAGCATCAATAGTTTGAACACACTTGGAACCCAGTCCATCAGATTTACCAGTGGAATGCTTTCTCTGCATAATTCTACTCCTAGGAACACAGTTTTAATAATAGCATCCAGATGGTCCTCCAACTTTAGAATAATTTATGTTCTAAAATCCTGTTTATAATTAATTTGTGGTCTTCGAGATGCTATTTTACACATACGATAGTACATATGGCATTGTCTTTATACCATCCATAAGAGTCTACTTAAGCCATCATCCGAGATACAGTATCTTTGCAATAAAAAATGTTGTAAATATTGTTGTTATGTTGGTAATTAACATAAAACACCTAGAAATGAAAAAGTCATTTTCTGAATATAAAATATTTAATTAGTCTTGGCTGGCGTAGCTCAGTTGGTTAGAGCACTGTCCTGTAAACCGAAATGTTGTGGGTTCGACTCCTGGGCAAAGCACATGTTTGGGTTGCAGTTCTATCCCTGCCAGGGTGCATACAAGAGGCAACTGGTCAGTGTTTCTCTCTCACAATAATGCTTCTCCCCCTTTCTCTTTCCCTCCCTTTCCTTCTCTCTAAAAATTAATAACATGTCCTCAGGTGAGGATAAAAATATTTAATTATAAAGGTAAATATATAACATATAAAGCAGGTATTATAACTACATCTATTTAGCCCTGGCTGGGGTGGCTCAGTGGATTGAGTGCTGGCCTACAAATTAAAGGGTCGCCAGTTCAATTACCAGTCAGGGCACATGCCTGGGTTGCAGGCCAGGTCCCCAATAGGGGGCACTCAAGAAGCAGCCCTACATTGATGCTTCTCTCCCTCTCTTCCTCTCTCTAAAAAAATAAAAGAAATAAAATCTCTAAAAAATAACTACATATACTTTATTTGGTAATAGCTGGATTTACTTTTTTTATTTAGTAAAATACAAGTTATATTATTTAATATTTCCTTTTTCACACTTGGAAAACTCCACATTCTATCACAGTGAAGTATGGCCAAACTTAACAGCCCCAGTTTTAAAATACTTCAACAAATCACAGCCAGTTTTATTACAAAAGATTCCTGTACACATTTATATTAATTCAAGCCATTTCCACACAGAACCACATAGTAAGAAAAATGAGAAATATCCATTCCTCTAGATATCAGGTACTTGTCACTCCTGGGCAATAATGCTCACATCATTGAAGCCTGTGAATATAACTCTGTATTTATTCTAAGTGAAAAATTCAATAACTTAAGGGAGAATACAAGATAATGTAAAAAATCTCTTACCCAAAATCAATGTATTAAACCAAAAATTTTTTTACAGAGTTTATTACAAGAAAGTAGAGAGGACATTTAAGGTCCAGGCTATGCTCATGAGTGTGAGTGGCTGAGATGAGTAAAGGACAACCTCAGCAGAGGTGAGGGGGGTAAGCAAGTGACAGGTCAGGGGGTGAGATAAGCCTGCCCGTGGATATAGAGTTTATCAAAAATAACCACATTGCATAGGCTAGAGAGCAAGGCTGTGGGCTGGGGCTAGATTCTCCGATGAACAGGGCAAATGGTGACAGATGTAAGAGCAAGGATGAAACAGGTGATATCATTGAGTATTACAATAGTTATAAGGCAGGATATTTGAGGAAAAGAATGAGTATATAATGATCCAGAAGCAAAAACGGGAAGTAAGGAATCCCCTGACCATATCATCTTCCCTGAAGATATGGATTAAGCGAATAAAGACAACCATCACTTGAGAGACTGGAGGAGAAACAATACTTTTAAGAAAAGAGAAGTTTTAGTTAAGACGGCAGAGTGGAGCGGGGGATGAGTCTGGGGGTGCAAGGAGGCTGCTGTGGAACAGGAGTCACAAAGCACTCTGAAACTAGTTTACAGGTGGGGGAAGGGCAAAGAGCTGGGCGAGTTTCAAGAAAATTCAGAGTATTCTGCTTGATGGTTCGGTAGAATATTTAATGTCAGCGCTGCAGCATGTTGGAGGCTGACTGATGATTATGGCTGTAATCTGGTGACTAATGTCTCCACGCAGGGCTCCACCAGGAGATGACTCAGTCAGATGCCATTTGCTCAGACCATTCAGGGCCTGAGTGGTAGCGATGAGATGAGTCATCTGCATCCAGAATATCCATGCAGCCGAACATGGTGCTATGGTCTTTGGAAGAGGGACATCTGAGATGACCTTTGGGCTCGTTATCCCCGGGGATTTAGCTGATTGATTCTTGGCTGTAGAATATGGTTCTAGCTCATATTTCATAAGCCTCTTGTTCTGAGAACTCATACCCGTGGCAGGACTACCAGGAAGATAATATGAATGTCAATAAACGGCCCTGATGGTGGGCTCAAAC